>AYJT01010502.1:0-12759 GCA_001278415.1 Ocimum tenuiflorum | reverse complement strand
AAACCTTATGAACACCTCAAAGGAGTGTCATCATCCTGAATCAGATGTGGTCGCTTACTATGAATTTACAGCTTATCATGTATGACTTGCTGCCACCAAAGATACAGAGATTATTGAGCTAATGGAAAGCTCTCACCCACACAGTAAGTCAAAGTGTCACACAAGGCATATATATAACTTAAATTCTGTTAAGTTAGGTTCAATCAAATTACCGAGATCTTGATTATCTACTTAGGTCAGATAAGAGAATACATCTCAGTGTGATCCAATCAATACATCACACGTATTAGTATATCAAACAACCCAGATAAAGCTTACAACGAGTAATGGGGACACGTCTAAATTTTAGTACAGCATTTTACCCGCAAACCTATGGTCAATCACAATGAACTATCCAGACCTTAGAAGACAGTGGTATTGGAAGATATGTTGAAGACAGTGGTATTGGACCAAGGAGGCAGCTGGGAAATTTTTTTACCACGAGTCGAGTTTGCCTGTAATGAAAGCTATCAGGCGACGATCGGAATGGCGCCATACGAAGCACTTTATGGCAAGAAATGACAATCTCCATTATATTGAAGTAGGTGAGAGAAGAGTACTTGGACCAGAAGTCATGGCAGACATCATCGAGACGATCCGACAAATTTGAACTCGTATAAAAAAAGCCCAGGATAGACAGAAGTCATATGTCGATACTAGACGAACCGAATTGAGTTTTGATGTTGGCGACAAAGTGTTCCTGAAGTATTGCCGTCAAAGAGAATCACCTGATTTGGGGTAAGCGAAAAACTGAAACCTCGATAAGTTGGACCCTATGAGATCCTCGAAAGGATTGGAGCAACAGCATATCGCCTAGCCTTGCCACCCTGTATAGGGAACGTGCACAATGTGTTCCACGTGTCGCAATTAAGAAAGTATATATACGATTCAAAGCACATGATCCAACATGAAGAAGTCAGTATAAGGAAAGACCAGAAGCCATACTAGATCGAAAATTGCAACAACTCAGAACCAAATCGATTCCACTTGTGAAAGTTCTATGGAAGCACCACGGGATAGAAGAAGAAACATGGGAACTCGAAGACAAGATGCGAACCAAATATCCCGAGTTATTCGAGCAAGCCTAGCATATTTTAATGATAAAATTTTTGCAAGGTGGGGAGAATGCAACACCTCGTATTTATTTCGGAGGTATCGATTAATTATTTAATTTTTTTTCCAAGTGGCGGGAAATAATAGTACAAGAATTATGGAATGAGAGACTTGAGCTCACTCATAATCTCAAAATTGAGACCTTCATGACCTATGTCATGAAACGAGTTATAATATAAAGTATGAGTAATAAAATAAGGTCCCTCCCCAAGCCCTAACCCTAACCATTCTTCCACCCAAGTATAAATACTGATTTTGGAGAGCCACCATTCATTCTTCCTCCAAACTCATGTGTTATAGATGAAATCTTGAGCTTGGGATCTTTGTTTCATGGATGGAATCTATTATTATTGAACCTAGATGTTTATTGAACTCTGAGATCCCTTATTCTTGTTTGTGGAAAATAGGAATAGCCTTTGGAAAGAGCCAAATATCAAAAATTCGCCATTTTCGTGCATAGGACAGATTCGGCTCTTCGATTGAAAGCCCCGTTCTGCACGAACGACCTTTCACCTGGGGCATTCCATCAAAGGGGTGCCACTCTTCGATCGAAAGCCCCATTCTGCACGCACGATCTTTCGCCTGGGGCATTCCATCGAAGGGGTGCCACTTCGAAAGTCCGTTCCTCACACGCGCGACCTTTTGCTTGGGGCATAGCCTTGAACCCTCGACCTAAACCAGCCTTGATCGACCCATAATGTTTCCACTTCGATTGATGCGATCGAGCCTCGAATCCTCGACCCGAATTAGCTTTGATCGACTCATAATGTTTCAACTTCGATTGATACGATCGAGCCTCGAACCCTCGACCCCAACCAGCTTTGATCGACCCATAATGTTTCCACTTCGATTGATGCGATTGAGCCATAAACCCTCAATGAACTAACTTTGATCAACCCATAGTGTTTTCTCTTCGGTTTACGCGATCGAACCTCAAACCCTCGATTCGGACGGACTTTGATCGACTCGATAACGTTTCTACTTCGATCAATGTGATCAAACAATGAACCCCTCGATCTATTCAGAAATGATTGACTCGACCCTGACCCTAATCAACCCAATCAGACCCTGTTCTAAAAATTTGACACAATCACTTCAAGTCTTGTACTTTCGATTCTCTACAACAAACTCGACTTATAGTTCATTCAATTCTTGACCCGAGCTGAGTCAAACCTTTGACCGAACCAATCCGACCTTGAATATAACTCGTACTATTAAATAAACTCGATAGAATAAGCCTATTAAAGCAAGCTAATTCTCTCAGATATTTAAATAACGTATCATTACACTCCAACAAATGTCCTCACTAGTGTTAATCCGTGAAAGTGATCAAGAGCCCAGTAATCCCAAGTTGAGTAGTCGACGAGGCCAACGAGACTACAGGTATTTCTAAGATCGAGGTGGACTTTCCTATATACTAAAACCAAATAAAATGCTTTACTGCTTTATCAAATCATGAAATACTTCGAATGAAATGAACTGTTAAGAATAAAATATTTTGCGTTACCTATGTGTCCTCTAATCGGATGGCGGTTAGAGAGGTTGTGAATTTGAACTGGAAAATACGGTCAGAGTCCAATATCAAATGATGATGTGGTTTAATATTATTCGATCGAGTCTCGAAGAAAGAAAATGCTGAGTCTAATGCACTGTTGGTGCCTTCCAAATGAAATGGACACCGTGGCTATGGAAGAAGGCCTTCTTCCCAGTTAACATATGATAACAGATAGATTTAATGGACTGAGCTTAAAAGCCAAGCTTGGTATGAAATGCATAAAATGATTTTGACGGACATGGGAGGATTTCAAATGAACTAAAACCTCATGTGCCTATTGTTGAATGATTCTGACAGTTACAACTTTTATTTATGTACTGTTTTTGGCGATGTGTTCATTGAGTGTAAATGTATTCAGCCTGCATGTATTTCTAAACATGCAGGTTGAGCGTGGTGGAGTCCAGAGACGTTGAGCAGATTTGGAACATTTTGAGAACCTAGATGCCCAGGGATATGTATCTTCAAATATGTACCCCAACCATGTATTTTCGCTGTTTAAACGCTGTATTTGAAAACTCATGTAACAACTGCCTCATGTTCTTCTCGCTTAGACTTAATTATCCTAATGAATCACTATTTTCTTATTATACTCGCTACATTGTGAATTATTACTGCTTATTTGAGTAGCGCCTCAGACCTAAAAAGGATGGGGCGTTACAATAATTCCCATAACGTATGAAGTTACAATTTTCTAACCCTATCTTTAATTACAGATATTTGTTAGGAATAATACATAGTTTTTGCATATGTAAACCTTGATGATGATAATAGCCCTTTAGATCCTGTAATAGCTTAGGACTATGTAATGGATAGGTCATCTGAAGCTCTAAATAGCTGAACAATTCAAAACTAAAGGATCAGACTAAAGGGAGAAATAGAGCGAAAACAGAAGTCAGCTCTAAAGGATCCAGAACTGTTTCAGTTTAGCAGTTCTGGGATGACCAGAACTGAGGTTGAAAACTCAGGATCCAGAACCATCAGTTTCAAAAGAAAACTGATCCAGTTCTAAGAAAGTAGAACTTCAGTTTCAAGGGGAAAACTGATATAGTTCAAACTGCGAGTTCTAAGGAATAGAATTGACCCAATTCAAGGTACCAGTTCTGAGGAATATAACTGATTGAGCACAAGCTACAACTGTCGGTTTCAGAAGGAAATTGAATCCCATTTGCAGTTAACCAGTTCCAGCCTTTGTCACAAAAGGAAGATTCACTAGTTAAAGAGTTTGTCCGAAATAAACTTCATCAAATTGATATACTTGGCTATCAGAACCAGCTCCATCCTAGTCAACAAAGTCAAATGTGTAAAGAAAATTCGTTGACCAATTAGAAGAAGCCCTCTAACGAATATGTACAAGACAGAGACATGCAAACTATCACCTCAACGTTCTGATTTCTAAAGAAGATTATAAACACCAAAGTGAGATAAGAAAGGAATGGCGTTGGCATAATCGAAGAATTGAATACAGAGAATAGCTTTCAGACCAACCAACCAGAATCTGCAGAACTACATCGATCTACCCAACCAAGCAGCTTTCGTTAGCATCTAGATTCTGCTAAGAAGAATCTTAGAATTCCCCCACCTATACCAAGTCTGAGAAACCTTAATATCATTCCTGAAGAGAACTCAAACCTTCAACCAGCTAAGGACGTAGAGCAAAGATCAGGAGGAGGATCGCAGTTTCATTCTACGCAATGCTTGAGTCCTCAAGCGATGAAACCTGACGACTGAGAAGAGTTTCTAGTGTAATCCGTGTTAACACATCGAAAGCATTAGTTGTAGGAATGCAGAAACTTAATTCAAATTGATTTTGCTTGTATCGAATTTTGGGTACCCTAACTTATCATACATAAATTATTTGTCTAGCATTCATCTAGAAATTGTAAGTGCATCACACATGTGTTGTGGAATATTCACCTGCGAATTTGGTGCAAGGCTGATCGATTGACTCAGATGTGGACTCCAGACTTGTATCCCACCGCTTATTTTACATAGTCCAGTAACGACAGATCGCAAAATCTTCGCCTGGAATACCTCAGTAGGCGCCGCCCCCTATGAGTCCCTGATAACCACTTGTTTTACATGATTTATAAGAATGTTCAGCTCATTTTAGGCTAATATTGTTTAGATTTGTGTCATATTATGTAATTGTGTTAAATTATGTTCAAAACATGATTGATATGAAAATTGAAGGTTTTTAATGAATGTTTTGGATATAATTCGTGTTTACTAGGTAAAAAGAGTATGATGCAATAAAGATGTGTGGAAAATGAGCCTGAAACGTGGATCTATTAAGTTGAATGGTGAATAATCGGGGAAATGAAGAAAATTTCAAAAAGGAGCAAAAGAAGCCCGGCCGCGGTCGAGAGAGAGAGAACAACAACAGAGGACAAAAAAAGGCCTTTTGCTGCGGGCCCAACGCAAGTAAAGCCACGGCTGCGGCTCAGAATCCATTTATTTCCTTTATGCCGCGGGCTTGAACCGCGGTGCACTACACGACCATGGTTCGCCTTGGTTGCCCGCGGCTGAAATGGTTTTTGGCCCTTATTTGCAATTTTTGAAAGTTTCATTGTATTTAAACACTAGAATTTGAATTTGGGGAGATGTTGGACATTTTTGGAGAAGTTCTGGAGAAACTTGAGAGGATAAACATTTTGGAGAACAAGATTTGTGAAGGAGGAAATATTGTACAAACATATTTCAAGCAATCCAATCATAGATTTTCAACGACCTCGATTTCTTTACTCTATTTGCTTATGTTTCGTGCGAATTTCATGGTTGGAATTTCAATTATGATCATGTTTGTGTAATTTACTCTGGGATTTGGGATTCAATCATGTTTGTGTGGTTTTAATTGTTTAATCTATGTTTTTTATATTCCATTCCTCATATTTATTCATCTGTATCATACGCTTGTAGAATTTTCATCATAAATTAACTTGCCTATGACAATAGGAGTTATTGATGATTTATTTGCTGATTATATGATATATTAATTGTGTAATTTGACAAAATACATTTTTAATATAGAGTAAGAACTAATCACTTAATTTTATTCATGTTTTGGTCGGATTCCAACCGATACGAGTTCTATATGTTTATGTGCATGAATTGCTTGATCTAGCAATGATGATTAGTTAGTAAGTACTCATTTAAGGAGGATTAAAATAGAATATCAAAAGTAGATTAAATAATTTCTTTCCATGCAATCTATGAATTCTAAATCTTATATTTTTATTTAATAATCTTCTTTAGTTTTTGCTAAAATCTTTTTACTTTTGTTCTTACATCATTCAAAATTAACTTCAATTTATAAATTTTCTAAATAATAGTGTAAAAATGCCGCTAATAATTTGTTGTGATTCTAACATTTGATCCTCATGGAAAACGATACTCTTGCTCACTTATATGTTGTAACTGACCCGTATACTTGCGGTCGGTAAATCAGTGAACAAGTTTTTGGCGTCGTTGCTGGAGATCAAATTGAACTAACGAGGAATATTAGTAAAATTTGAGGTGCTATTACTTTAGGCATTTATTTTTGTTATTTGTTTTATTTTTTTAGTTTGTTCTTCTCTTTTGTTGTGCTAGGTGTATGCGTACACGACGTAGAAATTTGATGGTGCAAACAGAAGACCTAGAAATCGAGGCTACTTGCCAAAGAAATAATGCACAAAGAAGAAGAAGAAGATAACATGGAGATCAATCCCGAGATAAATCAAGAGAATGTGGGTGAGGAGCTTAGGCAACGAATTCAAGGCCTTGTTGGGTTGATGTTCCAACATGAAGAGGAAAGAAACCGACAAAGAGCTCAAGAAGGAAGACCAATTCATGAAATGTTTAACCTTGACCATCATCACGAACGGGGGTGTGGAGTTGGAGCGAATGCAAATAATTTTGAATTGAAGCTGGCTCTGATTCACATGGCTCAGCAGAATTATTTCAGTTGAGGGCCAATGGCGGATCCCAACACATTCCTCATAAACTTTTTGGAGGTGGGTGATACCATCAAAATTAGTGGAGCTTCAGATGATGCAATTCGTTTGGGACTTTTTTCGTTTCACCTTGAAAGGGGATGCCAAGTTATGGTACTACTCTCTTGATCAAACTAGTGTCACATGTTGGAATGATCTTCGAGCAAAATTTCTCTACAAACCCACCAATTAAGATGATCAAAATGCAAGGGAAAATAACATATTTTTTGCAGCTAAGTGATGAGCCTCTATATGAAGCTTGGAAGCGTTTTAAGAGCTTGTTGAAGAGATGCAGACAACATGGCTTTTCCGAGAACCAACAAGTGTGTCACTTCTATAGGGGACTCAGTTCAACAAACAAAGTACTTGTGGATGCAACAACTAGGGGGTTAATTTTGAGTAAGGGTGCAGCAGAAGCAATGAAAATCTTTGAGAAGATGGCCATGAACAGTTACCAATGGCCAGTAGATCGATAGATTTTGAAGAAGACAACTCAACAGAAATCAACAGAGTATACTTCTTTGAGGGCAGAAATAAGAAAATTGAATCAACAAATTTCCATGTTGATGTCAGCAAAGGGAGAGGCATCTTGTTCAGTACCTAGGGAGCAATTTGCGGGAGGATCTGAGGACGTGAATTATGTGCAACAGTATGGGAATAGGCCTTACAAGAACTATGGGAATCAAAGTAGCAATCAAGTGAGGAACAACTTTGGTCAAGGTTACTACCATCCAAATTTCTCATATGCCAATCCCGACAATGCACTTCAACTACCACCAGGCTTTAAGGTGCAGAATAGGATAATTGAGGAGCGTCCAGCTATAGAACCACCCAAGAGAAAGACCACCGAGGATTTGTTCTATGAGATTTTGAAGGGGCAAAGCAATAAAGATGCCAAAGTGGAGAAGCTTGAGAGTGATGTGGCATCATTAACCAAGTACATGAAGATGCTAGAGGGGCACATGGGACAATTAGGAAGTCCATCCAACTTCCACAAAACAGGCCAATTTCCAAGTAACACAGAGGTGAACCCGAAAAATCAATGTAATGTTATTACATTGAGGAGTGGAACAACTTATGATGGTCCACTAATGCCTGTTGATGATTTAAGTAAAAAGAACAAAGGAGAAGAAAAGGAAGTGATTGATGTGGAAAAGACCCCTCGTGGTCCTCGCGTTGATCCAATTCCGAACAGAGGAGATCCGCCATTTCATCAAAGACTAGCCAAGAAGAAGATGGAGGACAAATATGTTCACTTCCTTGACATCTTCAAGAAAGATCAAATAAACATTCAATTTCTTGATATTCTTCAACAAATGTCGGGATATGCTAAGTTTTTTAAGGAAGCAGTTTCACAAAAGAAGAAGCATGTAGCATTTGAGAAAGTGAACCTCACCGAAGAGTGTAGTGCAGTTTTGAAGAAGAATATACCAATGAAGCAAAAAAGATCCAGGATCTTCCACAGTTTCTTGCATCATTGGTGGAGTGAGTTTTGGAAAGGCATTGTGTGATTTGGGAGCCAACATTAACTTAATTCCATTGTCAATTTTCAATCGTCTGGCTATTGGGTAGATGAGGCCAACCACCATCGTATTGCAAATGGCGGATCGATCAGTCACCTATCCAAAGGGGATTGTTGAGGATGTGCTAGTGAAAATGGACAAGTTTGTGTTTTTGACCGACTTTGTAGTGCTAGACATGGAGGAGGATCGCAATGTTCCTCTCATTCTGGGCCGATCATTCCTTGCTACTGGAAAAACTCTCATTGATGTCCAAAAGGGAGAGCTCACTCTTAGTTTCAACGAACAAAAGACCACATTCTCACTTTTTGATGCTATGAGAATGGGAGAAGAGGAATGCAACCACAATGGCTTATGTGACTCAATCGTGGAGGACACAACATCTATCTACTTTTCTTCTAATGATGATCTTAACACTTGCATCACTGACTCTTTGTTTTCTAACAATGATTTGTATGGTATTTGTGATGAAGTGTTATCTTATGTTAGTTCTTTGGATTCTTTGCAGATGATAAAGAAGATGTAGATTACTTAAGTCTACAAAGTCCAAAGGATCGTGAAGATGTACTCAAGAAGGATTTGGAGAAGATAGGGAAAGAGCCCTAGCAAGCACCGGTCTTGGAGTTGAAACCTCTACCCGACCATTTGAAGTATGCTTTTTTAGGAGATAATGACACCAATCCGGTAATCATATCTTTTAATTCTTATGATGAGTTCAGTAAGTTGCTTGAGGTGTTGAGAAAGCATAAATCGGTAATAGGATGGACTATAGATGATATTATGAATCCCGTAATGCAAGAAGTGGTTAGGAATGAAGTTCTAAAATTACTTGATGTGGGAATGGTGTATGCAATTCCCATCAAAGAAACATTACCTGATAAGCAGCTGTTAAGAGTGGAGAGTCAAGTTGCTTGGTTCGCAAACATAGCAAATTGGTTGGTTGCTAAGGTGCCTCCTTAGGGACTTTCGAGTTGGCAAAAGAAAAAGTTTTTCCATGATTTACAGAAGATGTGCTGATGCAATGATTAGGAGGTGCATACCGCAAGAGGAATGGGTGAAAGTAGTAGAGGATTGTCATGCTTCTCCTACCGGTGGACATTTTTCAACGAACCGAACGACAATGAAGGTCCTTATGTGTGATTTCTATTGGCCTTCAATCTACAAGACTTGTCGGGAGTTTGTTGACCAGTGTGATCGTTTTCAAAGAATGAGAACAATTTCAAGGAGAGATGAAATTCCACTTAGTAACAATTTTGCGGTTGAGCTATTCGACGTGTGGGGCATCAACTTTATGGGCCCATTTCCATCATCAAGGGGTAGCCAATACATTCTACTTGTTGTTGAGTGTGTTTCAAGGTGGGTGGAAGCCATTCCTACCTCCACAAATGATTTTGAAGTGGTATTGAAGTTTTTTAGGAAGAATATACTTACAAGGTTCGGAGTTCCATGAGTGCTCTTGGGCAATGGGGGTACTCATTTCTGCAACAAATGGTTGGGGGCTCTACTTGCTAAGTACGAAGTCAAGCATAGAGTGACTACAACTTATCACCCTCAAGCTAATGGTCAAGCCGAGTTAGATAACTGGAAAGTGAAGCAAATTCTTGAGAAGGCTGTGATGACAAGGAAAGATTGGGCATACAAGTCTGATGATGCACTGAGGGCTTACCGGATAGCACAGAAGACTCCAATTGGTATATCTCCTTATAAATTGGTTTTTGGAAAATCTTGTCATTTGTCATTGGAAGAGGAGCATAAGGCATTTTGGGCTATCAAGAGGTTGAATTTTGAGTCTGGGAAGGCCGGTGAAGAAAGAAAACTTGAGTTGAATGAATTAGAAGAATTTTGTGGTTTTATGAAATATGTTTGCTAAAAAAAATCAGACAAAAAATAATAAAATAGTTATAATTTGTAATCTTTGTGAATATAATGCAGGTTTTTTACTTTGATTTAATGCATTCAATTATTATCACGAATGCTAGATTGTGCATTATAACTCACAAATATTGCATTATATGACATAAATTCTTCATTATATGCAGAAGAAAATACATTATATTCAAACACGTTGTACATTATACTTACAAACACATGTATTATTCTCAAATAAAATTCACATTATATGCATATATTAAAATTCATTGTGGACAATAATCACAAATCTATTATTATACTCTTATAATTCTTCATTATAATTAAACATATTCTGCATTATCATCACAATGCATTGTGAAATATTTTTAAACTCGAATTAGAGAATGTGTATAGAGACTCAATAAGATATAATAAATATAATACATAATTTTGTACTTATAATAGAAAACATGTGAAATAAAAACTAATTGATGTATAAGCTAAAGATTAAATATGAAATAATATGTATAATGCATAATCTGTATGAGTTTAATGCATAATATTGTGGGTAATAATGAAATCCAAAATTGAAGATGTTGTTAGATGTGTAAAAATGTAAAATACCCTTTTACACTTCAATACACAATAACAGACCTATAATGCAATATATGCTTTTTTAAAACTGGACCGTTGATCTTGATAAATAAAAGGTCCTAATTCTTTCTCATTTAACATGTTAATTACCTTTAACACCAGATCAACACCCTCTTAACTACATTACACACTTATCTTTGTTATTGAACAACAATATTACGATAAAATTCAAGATTATTACTTCTATACAAATTATTGTACTCCGTGTACATTGATAGGTGACGAGTAATATGCACCCTTGCAAGAAATATTGATACATTACAAAAGATAAAAATGAATTAAAACATTGGCAATGCAATTCTTGATTTATTAGACTGTTATAGATGTTTTTAATTAAAAAATTGCAGTTGAAATTGGGCCTTCATCTATTGTTTTATGTTTGATAAAGTATAAAATGATTTATTCTATAACTGTATTAACGAATTCTAACCACATACCACGAAAAATTCACGGTCCTTTCAAGAACTAGAATGTTAATTTCCTTGGCAATCGGCTGTCGTGTAGTTCATAAGATGATTAGAAGACCAATTTTTCTTACAAAAAGCAACTGTTTCAAATATAATTAAATCTAAACTTAAATAAAATATAAATTAAAAGAAAAACTCCCAGTTGATTTCGATGCAATATATATTTTTTTATTAGAATTATACTCACAATATCACAGGGAATACTTTTATTCAAGGTGAAACGAATAAAAAATGATCTATTACCATAATAAAAGTTTATCTAAATTTGCAATTACAACACAATTTTGAATATATTGTAATTTGCAATGCAACCTTTTAACAGTTTGCAGGTACAACACCCTCGGATTGTTTCAAAAATAATTTCATAATCTATATGTTTAATTCTAGTATTCATAATATATCATATTTATAAATTTAATCTAAAAGTTGTGTCCCAATAATAAATTAAAAACCAACTTGCTCTGGTGGATACACACATTTACTATGAATTTATATGGGCACGTTATAGCGAAATTTATTATATTTTAATTTAAAAATAATAAATAAAAAAACTCAATAAATATAAAAAAGAGTTTGAAAGGTTTCGTTCAAACGCACAGCAATCAGAAAAAAAGAGAAAAAAATAAAGAAAAGAAACGGCAGACTCTCTATTTCATATTTTCATTTCGCATTCATTCGTACGAGATATAAATGCGAAGCAGAAACGCATTGGCTCAGTCGTTTGATGATTAAAACAAGGAAAACAGGTGAATGTTCCTGAACCGCAATTCTGCATAATTATTGAATTTAATGTACGATCTGATTTCGTAATCTGATAGATTAATGATGCATGCATTTGCAGGTTTCATTTGATGAGTCGATTTTGTGTAATGTAAAATGACGAATGTCAACAACAATGCTGCAGCTGCGGAACCATCACAGGTACGTATCTCGATGCAAGACGTTGATGATGATCTCCCATTTTTTTTGGTTTCACGTTAACCTTGTGATCGCTGGTTCAGGCGGAAGCCGGCGGCGGCAAAAATGAGCCGCCTGCACCATCAAGCCCCACTCTTCATTCTGGGAGCAAGGTAATTGACTTATTTTGGCTCTCGAATTCATATTTCTGTTGATTATCGTTTATACATGCTATAAAGGTATAATTCTGGCATGGAAATGGATGCTCTGGATAAGGATATGGAAGTCATTAAGCCCCTGAATTTCGGGAAAGTTAGAACGCAGGGTAGATTATAATACTCATGTATTTGGAAATTGCACACCTTGTTGAAAATTGATTAATTGCATGATAATTACATACAAGGCTTCAACATATTCCGAAAAAAGACAGATGGTTGTTCCAGGTAGGCCCCATTGTGGATCAAAAGGGGAGAATTTTGGCTTACAACAACAATTGACACTCTTGGTTTGACCACGTACTGGGTCTTGATAGGTATCAGAAGAAAAGCTTTCTATGTCTGGTGCAGTTCACAAGATCTAAGAAGTAGTGACTTGTCTACACCCTCTGTCATGTGATTATTTGTAATCGATTACACGATTGATCGTAAAGAAAAGTAATTTTTTGTATTAACATGAGCTATTATTGTCAAGAG
>AYJT01010500.1:0-11613 GCA_001278415.1 Ocimum tenuiflorum | reverse complement strand
TGTCGATTTATTTTCCACTTGCCTCTACTTTGGATGATCTGACTTAACTCATTCATAGAGAGCTCCACCTGCTGCATGCCACAATACATTTTAATTCTGATTTTAGCTTACCGGGTTTTTTGTGCATAAGGATTTTGGATAATATTTTTTTTTTAATCTAGATGTATACCATAAAGTAAGTTACATGTAAGCCTTAGACATCCCACTATGTAATAAGTTAGTTCAGTTTTTGTGTTTTTTTGTCTAGTATATTCAGTAGCCTTTAAAACTTTTTTGGTCAGAATCAATGGGGTTTGGGCAAGAATAGAAAAATAAGCTTGTGATGATTAGACAGTTTCAATCTGAGCTATCAAAGGATGTTTATCACTTTTTCTTTATATATTAAATGAAACATGTTGACGATGTCTTCTATTATACTGTCTAACTCGTTAATGGATCCGAATCAAGACCAATGACTCATTCCCACATATTTGACCCAACTCATTCTCATGTTTTTGGATCCGGCTAAATTGTTAGACTGCCTAATACAAGTTTTTGCCAAACATGTTTGAGGGATTTATATGTAATATTCAACTAGAGAATGCATCAAGCCAAAAAGGAAAAACACACTTGAGAATGCACCTATTTATACAAATAGAACAAAATCTATTCGATTCGTGCAATTAAAACCTACAGAATCTCTAACATATATACATCTATTTAAATATAACGAGAAAATATAATCTTTTTTACAAAAAAATGATAAATATATGCAGTTAGCTGATTTGGTTTAACCTCGTTTCCCTCTTATACATCCAATTAGGTTCTTATTGCTATTAGACACTTTCTAAATCTTACATAATTCAGTCTTCATTATTAAAGTTGCCGTGTACATTCTTCTTCATCATCACTAGTATCATTTAGCTGCACTGTTCCCACTTCTAAACTCAAGCATTTCCACAGCATTGGTACATTCATGCTAAGAAAAGTGCTAAGGCTACCATTTAGCATTCTTTCCCTGCTTTCTAGGGGTTGTATGTTACTAGCTTTGGTTAATTTTTTCAGGATGGAGCTGTAACGCATGAGCCCTACACCGATTCAGAAGAAAGTGAAACTGAAAGCGATGAAATTTCAGATGATGATTATAGCTTTGATGAGGATGACATGACTGAAACTGAATCTGACGTGGATGAAGATTTTGAGCATGAATCAAGTCGAGCAAGTAGTGAAACTGGAGATAACAAACACAGCGAAAAGGTTTCTGTTTCTATTTGAGTTTCCTTCTATGCAACAAGGTTAGAAGTTCATAGTACAATCAACCACATGAAATCTAAAATATCTGTGTAAACTGCTCGAGGGCTATACGGTCACCCGAATTTGTGAGAAGCACTAATTTTTTTTTTCTGGTCTAGACTTGGTGTGCGTCAAGTCGAGCTCGTGTTCGAGCTACTTGACTGGGTCTTGAGAGCTTGAGCTTCATTGTGCTCAACTCAATAAGACCGCGAGCCTTAACAAGTTTAAGCCCGGGTCGAGATTGAGTTGAGGTCAAGCTTGAGTTAGCCTTATCAATCTTAATAATTTTCATCTTTCTACCCCTAAACCTACGACTTAATTACATACTTACCCATATTATATAAATGATTTAAGCTTTTCATCAACGTTAAAAATAAAATAGGAAGACTTGAGCCCGAGTTAACGAGCTCAACACCGAGCTCGATCTTGAAAAATCTGAGCTTGGTTGAGTCGAGTTCGATCTTGGTTGTACTCAACATGCTTACACCCTCCTTAAGTGATTTCCATCTCACTGTACATCTAATTATCGAAAGTTGATTTTATGAAATATTTTTCTAGTTTCAGATATCATTCCTTATCCCAGAGGTTTCAATTAATTTTATTATTATGGATTGCTTTAATTGTCAATGCATGTTGTGAGTTTTCTTTTTCTTAGCTTTATATTTCAAATTCTATGTTTTCTGGATGTAATAAATAATAATTTATTGAATACATATTGAGGAAGCTTTGGATTCTTCATATGTATCTTAGTTTGTCTTCCTGAATTCCCCTGACAAACTTCTAAATTTGCAGGTCTCAGGAAGTGAAATTTCAGGTTCCAAATCTCCTCATGGAGATAATGTTCTTAAAGCAAGCAAAAGTTTGTCAACACGCCATCGGACCTCGCTTTCTCGACAAGATAGCAAAGAAGTAACCGATGATGTTCCTGCTACGGAAGATGGAAATGTGATAGAATCGTCAGGGGGTGATCCTGATGAATTATCCCATGTACGTGGACCAAATTCACGAAGACCCACTGTTTGGGGACGTGCTGGTGTAAGTGTACCGTTTGCATTTTGTTGCTATATACACGAATTTGATGTGGAGTTGCAGCACTCGGGAATAATTATTGGCTGTTATTGATTGTGCATAATGTTTATCATTTATAAGTTTCGCTTTAAAAGTCCATTGCTTCAACACTTTTGAGGATTAGGTGCTCTTAATGCCGCCAAATCTTCCTTAGATTTCTTAAATAATTCTGTCATTTAACTTTTTCTGGAGACATCTCATGTAACTCACATAATGGTTTGGTGTCCAGGGAAAGAAGAACCTGTCTATGGAATCCATTGACATTCCCATTGAAGATGAGTAAGTTCTGTTTTCTCATTAAGTAAAATTTAAATGTTATCTGTTAAGCTTCAACAAGTACTTAGGTATGTCTTAATTGAGGTGTTGTTGTCTCATGTGGTCTTCCATGACTTGACAATAGCTTTCACATTCCTTCCCTTTTCCAAAGCATTATGGCTGTTTGAAAAATTGCGCATATGCCGAAGGGCAACTACAGCTTACAGTTTTTAATTAGTATAACTGAACAAATTTTCAACTTTCCAATTTAGATTTGTTGAGAAACGATTTGCATCATGTGGCAAATCATTGTTGGTCTTTCAGTCAAAGCAAACTTTTGCATAACTAGTAGGTATTTGGAGAACTATATTGAGAAGGATATTGGTGCTTTTGACCTTTCTTACTACATGTTTTGTGTTTTTCATTTTATATTTTGTGCTGCGCATTACATTTAGAGTTTGAAGCAGATGTCATATCCCAACTTTCAATTAGCCTGTTAAACCTCATTTGAATTGAAGAAAGTGCCTCCCCAACTAAAATTCAAACTAAGATGCTGAATTTTACAACATATTCTTTACTTTTAAACCATAAGCAAATCAGTTCTGCGAAATGTTTATATGATTAAATTCGATACACTAGAATATGATTGTATGAATCCATCAAAATCAGATTTTTAGATTCTTCTACATCACACATCACTCGTTCTAATATCAAGATCAGAAAGATGATCATTTGCAGCAGATGCCTGTACCCATTGAAAAAGTCGCAATATGTCAATCTGATCTTGTTTAAACTAGAAAACAGTGAAGGAAATCAAGAAACTTTAGTTCCGAAACTTTTCATTGAAGAGCTGTGAGGAGTTGGGGCTACAAAATCTTCAAAGTGCTTTTAGTTTTTATTCAAATATTTACCACAAAAAATTTGTCCAAATGCAATAATTTTGCAACCCGTAGACTTAATGCATTATGCTGTCATAGGAATTATGACAAATAATGATATTTGTGGGCTAACTGATATGAAGATACTTCAATCTGAACATCTTTATTAATTATTCTTTTGATTTTCCCGGTGATTTTGCTCAAACATGGTGCACCTTAATTAAGTGTTGATGAGATTATGGGAGGTACGTGTTATACATGGAGCCTAAATGTACTATAGGACAACGGCCAAGAAAAAAGAATCGGTAGACTTGGACAGTACCAAAGTAAAGAACACTTTTGATTTATTGGTGTTGTAGAATATTCTAGAACTAGAGTTAGTTTTATCCCACATTGTTTATGTATCATAGTTTGGTAGGTCTCTTGTAGTATTATAAATAGGAGATCTTTAGAGTTAATGATATCCCAATTTGATTGTCCAGTTTTGTGGTTTTCTTTTGATTGTGATTGGAATAATGATTTGACTCAAATTTTGTTTTAATTCCGCTTCAACACACAACTTGATTTGCATTATGATTTACATCTAATATGTCAATTTCTGTTGGGCGTATACTAGCAACATTTTCCTTGTCTAAAAGTTTATTCTCCATGTTAATCACATTAACTTGACCTCATTACTAGGGATGCAATACAAAAGCTTGAATCTCTTAAAGCAGATTTACAGATCAGAGTTTCAGACGAGGTATATCTTCAAGTGCTTTTCTTGTAAGGTCTGCATTCATCTCTTATAGATTATTGATCTTTTTACCTGTTTATCAAAATAGGCTGCTGCTAACTCTCATTTGCTAGATAATTTGGAGGGAAGGAAGCTTGAGTTTCATGAACGCCGTTTATCTCTTGAGAAAGAGGTAAGAACTTTATGAAGGAAATGTAAATGATTATAGTATCAGCTAAAAACATTGCCCAACAAATCCTTAAAACAAACATTGATTGCCAAAATTTGACATGCCAATCACTTGAGTCTTAAGGAATCGTATCAGTCACTTGTATTGAACTAAACTCCATGTGCAGTCTGCTCTGTATGCTCATGGTAGATTCTGCATACAAGTATAATTTCAATGCACTGAATGATAATGTTATCGATAAATTGAATGATATGGAAAACCAAACATGGGAAGAAGAAATATTCTCTCTCTCTCGATTTTAGTCATAACTCAAAGCATATACATATACCATAGGTAAAAGATAATCATAAATGATAGATGATAGAGAGAAGACTATCAAGAAAATAGAATAAAACTGAAATAAATAAACATACTTCCGAAGTGATCCCTCAGATGAGTATGTATACCCAAATAAGTCCAATCTTCATTAAATAATCCTCACTAAAGTCCACTATGTATAAAAGAGTAAAACATAACTACTCACTCTGAAAGATAAATAATATTAACTAATCAAATCTATCATATTCTATCTCTATTAATAATTCAATACTTTAAATTAAATAAAAGTCCCTATCCAACCATATCTCTTCCTCTCTTCATGCGCCATCGTATCTCTTCCTCTCTTTTATATGTATTACTAAAACTGACTGTTTCGGAATTAATTCTTTGTCCAAATTTTGTGCAACCATGTTGGCTTGACTCAATAAATAAATTTGATAAGGAGACTTAAGAGGAAATTGTAATGTAGGTGGCAGGACTGTTGCAGCAGTTGCAGAAGGAGATCGAGTTGAAGAAGGCACTTGAAGCTGCACTTAAAATATCGCAACTACCTCTATCTTTCTCATCACTTATTGATGACAAGGTTAAAGTAGTTTCTATATTTCAGGGATACATACACATATATGTGCATATATAAATAATCATAAGTGTAAATAGCCAACTTTGAATTGATAATAGGTGAAGGTAGAGCTGGAGGTGGTCACTCAAGCAGAGGCAAATGTTATAAGTTTGAAAGAGAAGGCTGATGATCTTGAATTTCAGCTTAAACAACAGCGCAAACAAAATTGCAGGATAGGTCAGGATATAAGCAATCAGCTCAATCAGAATGCAAAGTTGTAAGGGATTTCATTTCTTCCGTATGTTCTTTTTATGCCGTTAACCTTAGTTATTTTATTTCTTGTGCACTCTAGTGAATCTTTTTGTGCATGGTGTGTCTTTTGTTTCCACTGTACATTGAGGTTAAACCATTTGTAATGACGATCGAGGAGTAATTGAATTTGATAGAGATGAAGTAGTCGAACAGAAACTTTATTACGAAAATTGATGAACAAACCTCTAAAGAGACCAAGTAGCGACGGCTACTCCCAAAGCAGCGCAGCTGCTCCCTAAAAATACAAAATACTCCCCCCTACTACCCTACCCAGGCTCTTCTTTAAATAGGAAATAAGAAAAACCCTAATCGAACGGCCCATGCATGATACACAACCCCTGCATGCAACACTAAATCTGCGATGCCAAAAAATAGGAAATAAAATCTCAAAAGTAGGAAATGAAGATCACTTCAGATCGGAAATAAAGATCACTTAAATCTTATTCTAATAGTTGACCATCCAACTCCAGACGGGCCGGATCATTTATGGTCCCGCTCCATCAGAGTTTTTAAGACCTCACAGATGTCTTTGTTTGGTACCATCACATCTTGGCATTTGATGATGCTTTGACAAAATCTGGGTGCTCAATGGCATCATAAACTGTATACATTTAGATGCTTAGCGTTGAAGATGCAGTTTTAGGAATTTAACTTGATTGATTGTAGATTTATAGTTTTGATTGCTATTTTAGGATATTGAATATCATCCAGTTAATCGTCAAAAGGTTTTCTTAATGCAACTTTAGTAGAAGCTTTTAGCACATGTTAAAAACAAAATACCTGGAACAGATGATCCTAGCCCCCCTTTTTTTTTTTTCCCAAGAAGTGTGTTGTCAATTCTATCAATCCTATACACTTAATTTTAAGGGATATAATGTAATATGATTATTATATTTAGAAGCGATTTTGGTAACTATTGTAATTTAAATTTGTATATTTTAATTATTATGTCACTAGTATTGTACCATTCGAATTCTTCGTCCACGTGAATTGCTATATATTCTTTTTAGGCATGTATAGGATTATTGATTTCTGAAAGCTATGTATCATTTTTATGTGTCTCCTTGAAGACATCCCAACGATCAACGTCAATGTGCGAAGATTCTCCTAATGAGTGATCTTGGAATTGATCATCCCTTCCACCTCGTCCCACTAAAAAAGCTCATAATTCTTGCAATAAATGATTTCTTCAAAATTATTCATTTTTAAATTATGCCACCATATATACGCATGAAAACCACTCTTTATACATGCAAAATGCATATAGTCATTACTAGTTACTTAGAAAAAGAAATCCTATTCTCATCCTCGATCAAGTATCTCACATGCGCTCGGTTAAATCGATAACTTGTTAGTATCATGTGCTATGTTCATGAACTGATCAATATATGACTTGATCTAGAACATTATTCACCCACAGTTCTTAATTGAAATCCTCATAAATAGCTTCGAGCCTGCAATCTGATCTGAGGACGGGTTTTTGGGGTTAACTCAGCCTCGCGGAATGTGAGTTACGATGAACTCAACCTGCTGATTTCGGCATTGGAGTTAATATGGAACTGGAATATATTTTTTTAATTTTAATTTTCATCATTGGCTCGAGTACTTATGAGTGGCCAAGATGTGAGCTATTTTTTTCATTTTATTTCGCTTTAGGTGCAGCAAAAATAATGAGATGGATGGTGGCTCTTCTTGTAATTCTGAGAATCTGCCCACATGTAAGGTAAAAATCCTCTTCAAGTGGAATGGATTTGATGTTTATTTTATATATTTAATCGTGATGAAAAAGTGCAGATCACGTGTTATTTTTCTGAACTCAATAAGAGAACTGAGTCTTTTGCGTGATTATGTTCAAGTGAATGTAGCTAGTCTTCGATTGAAATCTCCATGCATGGCTATCTATTCAATTATGGAAATTTGCCTGAATTTACTTTATCATTTTATTAACGGACATAGTGATGCCTCCTTGATGCCAAGTTCTGAATATTTCCCTTAAAATGGAGAGAGAGAGATTGTTTTCTTTAGCTTTCTAGCCAGCCAGATACGTGATCTAGTTGAAGTATTTTGCGTGTAGACAATCATAAATATCCAAGAAACTTAATACAAGAAATTTCAGGACAGACTAATAGAACATGTTAGTAATCTACACTATCTAATTATTTTATATAAAGCTGATATTCCAATATCTTAGTTATATCATGTGCAGCAAATTTTTAGATAGAGCTTGAACCTAACTTGCAGGCTTTGCCTCTTTCTACAGTCAGGGAAATACAAAGATAGGAAACGGGATTCATCTTCTTCATCAAACATACCGTTGCCTCAGAACCAGCAAGGAGATGCTGCGCAAAATCAGAAATCCATGGAGAGGGGCACTAATAGGTCTAGGTCTAGAAAGTCTAGCTCGAAGGCTGAGGTAGATTTTTTATCGCTTTCTTAGTTATCATTTTATGTATGAGAATAAGAACATAAGAGTAGTGTTGACACTTGAATTTCCTTCCAACTCCATATACTATGTTTGCTTTTAAAGGTTGAAAAAAGTTAGATTACATTATATTCTATTTGAAACCAATTGTATATCTGTGTAGGCTTTCATGCATTTCCTAGTTCAATATTGAGTGATATGTAGAAGAAAAAATGAATTGGAGGACGAAGACATGTAATGCAAGTTGCAGCTTACGTTTTTTGTGACTGAAAATAAATCCATGTTTATGTGCTAGGGTTCTAATTCTACCACTGCTCTGTCAAAGCTGACAAACAGACTTAACTTCTTAAAGGAACGACGCTCAAATAGTTCAACTGAGCTCCAAAACAGTGAACAAGGAGGAGGAGAATCTAGAGGAAAATCATCAAGAAATCGAGAAGTTTCTCCGAATTCTGAAACCGGAGAAAAGGCATCTTCAAAATTTCCGCCAAGAACGCTTTCTAGGTGATGCATTCAATCCAAATGCTGCTATCCTTATACAACACAATGTTGTTCTGCATATCTTCTTTACTTTGGTAATTTTAGGAAGAGCATGATTCGATAGTTTTACCGAAAACGCCATGTGTTTTATAAATAGGCTAACAATTTTGTATTTAAGTTTCAAAATGTTTATGTTATATCCATGATTTTAAAATTGAGCCTCGTGCAGCATTTGGCTTGGTTCAAATAAAGAAAACTCATGTAAGGTTAAAGTTTATTTAGACATCGCATATTATACTGGTAGAAGTACGATAAGTTGATTAGTTTATCAAAGGGAATATAATACAATAATGCTGATGATGTTTTTGGAATTGCATTCTGATTAGGGAAGACCATTTTATTTTGTGTATAATATAACTAGTAAATTATGATTGAGACATCACGGTGGTCGAATTAACGGTATTATCAAAGCAAGGTCATGAATACTACAAGTACAATAAAGTTCGAACGAGAACCGAATTGAAAAAGGGTATGTAATTTGGCATGTTGACTAAGGGACAACTTGATACGATCTTGGCCAAATTGATAGTCAAACATCTTTGTGCGCAACTCTCAAAGAACCGTAGGTGGGTGGAACTCCTACTACACAAATTAGTACTTACATCATGCTCACATGGTTATGGATGTGCTGAAATAGTTAAAAAGGTCCATTTTCTCAAGGTAACAACTTAGAATGCCTCTTCCTTGGAAATCCTTCTTCGTGCATATGCAGTCATTCCCCATCGTCCGTTTCAAACACAATCTTCTATTGCCTTTTGTTGGCTTGTTTGGCATACTGTTCGGTTCGCCGATCTATGTTCATCCTCACAGCTCATGAATATGTCCAACAAAATTAGTCCTTTTTTGGCTGTCAAGATTAATTCATGCACAGGCAAAGGAGTAAATCCAATGGAGTTGCAAAATCTCAAATGGCGAAAACTGAGTAGCAAAATGAATATCAAGATTGTAAGCAAATTCAACATGTGGCCAACACTCTTCCCAAGACTAAATGGTTTTCTTAATTTTGGCTCTAAGCAAGTCGACAAAATCCTACTTACTAATTCAATTTGAGCATCACTTTGTGAATGATAAATAGTAGAAAATAAAAGTTTAGTACCTAACTTACATCATAAAGCCTCCCAAAAGTAGCTCCAGAACTTAAAATTTCTAAAAGAAAATACTCTTAGGCATAATATGCAATCTAACGATTTTTTTTTTTTTTAAAACAAATCAACAACATGATATAATCAGATCTATGACAAGAATGAAATGCGCATATTAAAAAACCTATCAACAACCACAAAGATGGAATCATTACCACACTTACGCCTAAGCAATGCTAACACAAAATATATTGAAATATTAGCAATAGGTCATGAGAACTCAATCTAGACTTAACATGACTACTAGTACTGCATGATCACGGGTTGATTGACTGATGAGAACCGCAAGTGTATGAATCGTATGTAATATATTAATGAGCACAAGTATCGTCTCCATAAGGACAAATAGATTTGATCAACTTAAGTACTAGATTCATTTAATTTCTATTATCTAAGCACCCAATATTTGATGACAATTTTAAAACACAAAACAAAACTAAATAAGTACGCAAGCAAGAGCAAAAGATCTAGGAAAAACCTAGTTTAGAGAAAACGTGGATCAATGGGCAGTGCAACAAAATATGGGACAATTTCATTAATAAATTGGAACGAGTGATATTTTAATCCTAATCATTTGGACTATGAGTTTGGTGGCTCATATGAGTGAAATTAAGATGATTAGGCATAAATCTAAACTAAGCATGCAACTGGTGTATTCACAACCTATTAGATAAGCCCCTAATCCAATCACATAAACCCTAAATCCACTTACTAATTTAGCTCATAATTGATGGAAGTAAGAACAATCCAACCATAGAAAACATGATCAAAAGGTAGAATAAGATAGAAAAACATAAGCATGTTGTATAATTGCAGTCGAATCGCATGAATTCCACCAGAAAAAGCACCACATCAGATATGAGATTACAATATGTTTGTCAAGATAACAGATGCTCTCCCAAGGTAAAGTAAGGTATGATGATAATTGTAAGGTTAATCATAAAAATACAAGGAGAAATACTATTTATATGATCAACTTCCGAAAATTGCAAAAGCACCCCAAGAATTAGCATTTGCGCACCAAAAGTGTTGAGGCGCGGTTCACTAACCTGACCGCACCTTGGGCCGCGCTTCACCCCTCTCCAAACTTCATGCGAGGAACATTCGAGTGCTGCGGTTGCGCTGCGACCATGCCCTTTGGCTTATTTTTGCGCTCTTTGTTGTAGAATGCACTTTCTTCTACATTTTTTGCCCAAGTTATGTTCCTATTCTGGGCTTCGTGCTTTCATTCCAACACTTCTCGTTCAGACAAAGTTTGTATTGCAATCCCTTATTTACCTAAAAAGCAGTGGACATTGACATGATCACCTAACATAATGATAAACACTCTCAAAACGAAAATTAATTTATCTATCTTGGTGAGATATACCCCATCTATAAAATACTATTACTATAAAATAGATTAATGGAATTCCTTGTCGGCTCTCTGTGAAATACTCGTTTGGCCGAGGGCTTCCAAATACATTGAAATATGGTAGAAAGAAAAAATTCTCTATTTGAGGGGACATAAATAAACAGATCCCCTCCACTTATCACGATGGAATAAAAATGGATTCAACGTCTACGAGACTCAGGTTATTCTTAATTGGCTTTTCTTATTTTTTATTTCAGCATCTTCTTTTCTATCCTTATGAATCGGACAATATATATAGGGTATATGAAAGTAAACACATATACAGATCACGTACTTTTCTCGTCTCTGGTAGTAGATCCATAATCAAAAAATTGTTTGTGATTGTTCCAGAAGAAATGAAACAAAAGTTATACAACACTGGTGAACTCTATTTCGACATGAGGGTGAGCTAACCCCAAAAACCCGTCCTCAGTTCGGATTGCAGGCTGCAACTCGCCGGCTTCAGAAGGGTCCACGGGGAATGAATGGGAAGATTGAAAGGTCTTCCAAATCATTCCCGCAGGAGATCCGGACCAAACAGCATTCCTA
>AYJT01010415.1:0-18935 GCA_001278415.1 Ocimum tenuiflorum | reverse complement strand
ATATATATATATATATATATATAGACACACACATATTTTGCTATAAGAAAAAAATTAGCCTCATTAACCATTATATTAACTAGTTATCTCCATAGAACATTCATTTTCTCCTTCAAACTATTTGATTTAATTATAGAAGACACGAACAAGAGTTCAATTTAAGTAGCTCATGTACTTCTACCTTATGTCTACAAATAAAAAAACAGTCAACATAGTAGTATAAATATATATTTCCTATAATAAAATAATAAGAGAATGGAAGATTACCTTCAATAGGTCTCCGATTTCGTTATACTATGCGAAGAATATTTGTTTGGTGTTAAGAAATTTCACCAACTCATTAAATTAATTATTTTGATCTCAAGTCTGAAGCCAAAATCATGAAATTATTAAAAGTACGGTAGTTTCTATTATTTTTGTGCTTGAAATCAAAATTCTTTGTCTATGGTGTGTCTATAGAGGTCTTTGAACATACACACACGGGGATGTTAATTTATGTGGGTTGAATTTTCATCGTGTCAATACATGAATGATTTGATCAACTATGATCAAATTTGTATATGATTCATTAAGAGTGGACTTGGGCACAAACATAATTCGGATCCATTAAGTTCAAGCACGACTATGAAAGCATGACAACCTTTTTTGTTTTAACATAATACAATGCTCATTTGATTTGATGAACAATATTAAGAACTAAAGAATATTAATTTATTTTGAATTATTGATTCACAATAGATATTGCCAACTTTTCGTATAGGATAACAGGATCTATGACACAAATTTTGTGCAAAGCTAAGAAGATTGATGTTGTCTTTGGATCATACACTTTAGTGAAGAAAAGGAAATGTGTGAGCAAAAGATAATATGGGTGAAAACATATGATCTTTTCACCTAAAACTTAGGGATAAAACATAGGTAAAAGAGGAAATTCTTCTTCCCATCCTTTACTCTTTTTTGTGGACACAAAAGAACTAGAAGTAAAATGCAAGAATGTGATTCCTTGTTGAGTTACATTTCCTCGATTTGGTTAGGATAAATTATGAGATGTGGCCTCTTAGTTTTGCCTTTCCATCCTCAAATTCTAACCATTCATTCTCTGAATGCAACAATAGATAGTATTGCTATAAAAAACATGTACTGAAATTTGTGATCTTAACTGAATAAATACTAAATATATTAACATTCTCATATATCTATTGATTAAATACATATTCTTGATCTCTATAAGATATATTGTTATGATAATATATATATATATATAGATACATGTATTAATAATTGGATTATTAATTAAGAAATCAATCACAAGAGAACTAATACGGATAAATACAACCAAATTTTACAACAGGAAATTGCGAACTGCATTTATTTGTAAGATTAGAAATTTGTTTTCTCACACAAGTTCAAAAAATATACATATGTAGTTTTTTTCCGGGAATTCTTAGCCTTCCCCTAATTTAGACTTTGTTGTTGATTGATTCAACAAATAGATTTTATAGTAGTGGATTCATCCACCGTGTGATATTATGTTGTCGGATCAATCAAGATCGAATTGCATGCTTTCTGCGGAACTATAGAAGAGACTATAAGTGAATTCTCTTTTTCTTTTTTCAAACTTAAGTACAATATTAAACAAATCTCACCCTAATGTCCTCACATAGGCTCGAACCTTTGACTTTTTTTTTCTTTTTTTTTTAAACTTAAGTACAATATTAAACAAATCCCACCTTAATGTCCCCACATAGACTCGAACCCTAAACCCTTAACCTTTAAGATCTTGAAAAATGCGTTTAACACTGCACCTCGAGATGGTGGATATATAAGTGATTTCTTAATGATCCTATTGTGAATGACAAATTTAAAGTATTTATTTATAATAAACACAAAATTTGTGTATAATCATATTTGAGGTGGATTGAAGTACAATTTCGTGAGTTCTATCTCTATATATCCTTTGATTCTTCTCTTCTGACTGGATCTTTGAATGTTTTGAGCGTTCTTCGAATATTCAAAGGAATTTGGCTCTTTCGATCTTCTTGAACTTGAACTTGAGGATTTGTATCATTGATTCGGAGGGTCTACACATTGTTTCTGGATTGAACATTGAATTTGATTAGAATTTGACAAAGAAGTTGCTCTCGTTCTTCTTTGTTTTAAACTTTGATCTTGATCTTCAAGGATTTATGGATTTGATAACGTTCGTCGGGGCTGGGGAGCTTTGATTCCGGATCAAGTGCTGGATTTTACTTGGGATTTGATGAGGAACTTATCGCCATTCTTGGTGAATTTGAACTTTAATTTTCGTCTTCAAGGATTTGAGGATTTGAAAACATTTTCCGGGGGCAGAGGAGCCTTGATTTTGATCAAACGTCATATTTAAGTTGAATTTGGTGAAGAACACGTTGCTTTACACGAAGAACAGCTTGAATCTCCACTTGAATGTCTTAAATGCGCCTTGAAAATGTAGAGAGGATGTGTGTGCGTCTCCTCCTTCACTGTGTGCTTTTACTCCTTGAATGTGTGTTTCTTCTCCTTAAATGTGTCTTTTAATTGTGTTTTTTACACCTCTATTCATAGGAGTCCGTAGAGAATCATGGGTCGATTTGGGCTTTATCCTTTGATGAGATCGCCACGTGTCAACTTCTCATTGTGCCGCTCATTTTCGGATAAGTTTGAAAGATTTAATCATATTTTAAATATATCAAATATCAATTATTTATTTATCTAGGAAATAACATTTAATTATATCCCAAATATAAATAAATTAATATTTAAATATCTATATCCACATGGCGTGATTTGATTAGCCGTGAATTTTCCAGTGTCTATAAATTTCCCCATTGAGACTTGTTCTTGGACAATTTATATTGGAGATAACGAGTCTCAGAATGAGGAGTTCTTCAATTTGACTTCAGCTTGAGCTCCAAAACTTTTGCACTTGTTTAAGAGTTTCAACTTGAATTTGAATTTCTAAATAGTTTATGCTCGTGTTTAAGGAGTGTGGTTTCAAGATTTGTGATATGCAGTCTGGGCTCGTGCATCAAGAAACTTTCTTCAAGATTTGTGACATGCAGTTGATACTCGTATGTCAAGGATTTCTTTTCAAGATTTGTGACGTGCAATTTAGGCTCATGCATCAAGGATCTTTCTTGAAGATTTATGACGTACAGTTTTGGCTCGTGCCTTAAGGAGCTTTCTTTAAGATTTGATTTTGTGACGGCAGTTTATGCTCGTCCGTTATGGAGCTTTCTTCAAGAATTGATTTTATGACTAGTAGTTTAGGCTCGTGCGTCACGAAGCTTTGTTGAAGATATGATTTTGTGACAAGCAGTATAGGCTCATGAATCACAGAGCTTTCTTCAAGATTTGGTTTAGTAACGGGTAGTTTAGGCTTGTGCGTCATGGAGCTTTGTCTCCTTGCTTTTTTTAGATTTTTTTATATAAATATTCATTCTTTGAGAGCCCTCAACAATTGTCACCCTCCGGGGGTTGTGGCGAAGCATCCTCAACATCTTCTTCACTCGATATGATGTGGCATGAGGAGATCACTTCTTCCTTCATGACTTGGTTAATAGAGGCATTATCTTCTGTAAGCGAGATTTCACCCTCTTGTGCCAATTGCATGACCTTATCATTGAAGACAAAACAATCTTGTACAGAATGTCTAACCAACTGATGGTATTTGCAATACTTGGGATTATCAACTTGATCAACCTTGTTTGGTGGTTTACTTTTGGCAACTCAATAAGGTTTGCTTGGAGAAGATCGTGGAAGATTCCTATGACATTGGAGTTCAAGAAGAGATATTCCATTTGTTTCATTTCCTTGAGAGTCAACTTCCTTTTTATGCTTTCTTGAGGAGCATTTCGTTTTTCCCTTTAATATTCTTTCTTATGGAAAGTGATAGACGTTACTTTCATCGCCATAGAATCCTTCTTCGCGGTTTCATCAAATGACCTGCTCCCATTATTGAAGTCCTTTCTTTTTTGAAATCTACGAGACTCCTGAATTGGTGTTTCCCTCATCCTACTGGCAATCATGCTCAACTCCATGTCATGAGCTCAAGTAGCAAATTCTTCGAAGGTTTTTGGTTGGATTCCTTCAGAATGTATTGAAGGCCCCACTTCATCCCTTGGACACACATCTCTATCACGAAGGCTTCAGATAGATGATCTCTACCATTGAGGCAAAGGTTTCTCTATCAATTCATGTACTCAATTACATGTTTCTTCTTCCATTGATAAGTGATGGTGAGTTCCACCATACAAACCGTCCTCCTTGTACTATAGAAACAGTTGAGGAATTCGTGCTCCAACTGCCCCTAAATATTGAAAGAATTTGGCTCGAGATCAATCAAAGGCATTTTTTTTGAGAGACCGCACATATTGTTTCACAAGGTAATCTTCATAACTTCCGACATTATTGTAGGTCTCCACGAAATGAGCGATGTGCTGCCTCGGGTTTTCTTTGCCATCGAATTATTAAAATTTGGAGGTTGATAAGCCATTGGCATCCTCAGGTTATCAATCCTTCGAGTGTAAGGCTTGGAGTAAGCAGAACATGACTTTGAGCTTTCTTTGATCTTGCTTTTCAACGCTCATTCTATGAAGTCTTTGAGTTGATCGACTTGGATAAAGCCTTCGAATGAGACTGGAACTCCTTCAGGTGTGGACCTCACCTCTTCACATGTTGGTTGCTTTGGAGGGGGTATCTCCACTTATTTTTCTTCTTCATCTTGTTCGCAGTCGATGCAACTTGACTCCTCTTTGCCCTTTTAGAGCTTCAAAATTGCAGCCCCTTGCTCTTGAAGTTGTTTGCTCATTACTTCGATCATTGCTCTCAAGCTTGCCATTTTCTCAATGGTTGGTGTTAGACATCTTTAACTTGTGGGGTATGATGAAGAGAAGAGATGAAAGGTAGAGATGGTCCCATCGGGGGTGCCAAAATTTGTGAACGAAAAATTTAAAGCATTTATTTGGAATAAACACAAAATTCATGTAGAATCCGATTTGAGGTGGATTGAAGTACAGTTTTGTGAGTTATATTTCAGGATCTCCTTTGATTCTTCTCTTCTGGCTGGATCTTTGAATGTTTTTAGCATTCTTCAAATCTTCAAAGGGATTTGGCTCCTTCGATCTTCTTGAAGTTGAACCTGAGGCTTTGTAATATTGATCCAGAGGGTCTGCACCTTGTTCGAATATTGAATTTAATTTGAATTTGAAGAAGAAGTTTATCTTGTTCTTCTTTGGTTTGAATTTCAGTCTTGATCTTCAAGGATTTATAGATTTGATAACATTCGTCGGGGCTGGGGAGCTTTGATTTCGGATCGACCGCTTATTTGACTTGGGATTTGATGAGGAATTTATCGTCATTTTTGGTAAATTTGAACTTTGATCTTCGATATATCGATATATATTGATATATTCATTGATTTATTTTTTTTATTATATTTATTAGATGAAGCCAACAAAACTGTCATGCCCCGGCTTGAGTCGGCATGCTGGACGCGATACATGCAGGGAGCAGGGAATGTGATTCGAAGCAACATATAATAAGGCACACAGTAATTCACAATTTAATGATAACATGCAAATAAGCAGATTAATATTCGATTTCGGGTCTTAAAGATTCATAAATAATAAACAAAAGTTCTCATCAGCAAAAACAAACATAAACCGGTTTGGGTTATCAGAGTTATAGAAATAGCAGCGTAAAACAATGACTGGGTAACATATATGACGATATGAAAACTGGATTTTAAGCTCAGTACACCCTTCACCTCCTCCCGCTGCTCAACCTGCACATTTAGAAATACATGTAGGGGCTGAGTATATTGGTTGCACTCAGTGAACACATGTCTGAAACAATACATACATATTTTGAATGTCATGTCGTGTATCATGATGATACATAACAATTTAGTTAAATCTACATTACGAGCACAAAACATTTTTCAGATAAACCTACAGGTTATTTTCCATCCTCAACACCGTTCATAAACACACATATGCTATCCTTTGCCTTAGCCAAGAAGTATCCTTCATTGGTCTTGATGTTTGGCATCAGTAGGATCAAGTCCTGGCAGACCAACATACACGTAGTGCACTATCCCCAACACCTTAATTCGTGTTGATGCTCAATTCATCCAATTCATTCATATCATTCAACATATATCATCACAAAATATTTTCAGGCCATGACACTCATCAGAAAATAAATCATGCTTTCATTTTATTTTGGAAATAAAATGCATTTTATATCATGTTTTATTTTAAGTAAGAAAAGTCCACCTCGATTCTCATAAAGCAGGTGGTTCTGTACTCGCAAAAGATTACTGGTCACAGTCTGTGAGACATGAATCACTTTATCAGGATTCATCGCTTAATAAATCTCAATTGCTAAACTACACCGGATCAGGGTTACTGTTGGATAACATAAGTAATTTTGGGGTACGTGGATGTTTGAAAGTAATAGCGTGTGGTTTCAGGTCTGAAGGTATTTCGGAGTCAAAACAGAGGAAACAATTCAATCTAATTTGTTTGATTAATTTATATTATTTATATGTATAATGTAATATAATATACATAAACATATATATACGTGTATAGAGTGGTGATAAAGGGATAATAGATCCCATTCATCCATTATACAAAGTAACGGTCAAGATTAATTCGAACAATGCATTATCCCTTTCCTATTTACGGTTTGAAGTCATGCATAATTGGACATAATAGTAATTTGGCATGTATATGATTATAATTGCAGATAATCCAAATCCCGTATTTATGGGCACAATTTACCATGTTTAAATCCAATTAATCACCATTGCTGCCATAAAGGAAAAGAAAACCCACAATTTTTATCAGAAAACAATGAAAATATGATGCATAATTGAACAAAACATCATATGCCTAATTTTATTGTAATGCATGATTCCATGGAGAACTCATATCTGCAAAATTTTAAAAATGCATGATTGTATTGTAATGCATAATTGAACAGAACACCCCCTCAATGTGTACATGTTGTAATAATGCATTATATTGATACAATGCATAATTTCACATAACTCTATCGACATTGAATAAATCTTTGTGCAACGATAGTGGAGTGAATCATGTTTATGCAACGATAGTTGAGTGAATCCTTTTTAATTTTCGAATATTAATTCCTCCAAATATTTTCGAAAATACAAAAAAAATAATAATATATTAGAAAATTATATTTCAAGGACTTAAGAATACCACAAATCATGGGAAAGAAAATATGCATAATTTAAATATAATGCATTACAACATAATTATGCATTTACTGAAAACATGTGAACAAAGTGTTCTATTGAATTATGCATTTCATCACATATTGAATCCGCCAATCAATTACAAAATTATGGAAGCAATTCTTATATATTAGAATTATATCTCACTATCCTAATGTTACCTCAAATCTCGCGAAAAAATATGGAAAGATTCAACATGCAAATATCTAGTATAATTAATCCCTCAAATACCCTTCAATTGCCATAAATATAATTATGCATGTAACTTTTTGACTAATCTCGACCATCAAATCTTAGGATCCAATGGATATAAATCATTATCATTTATCACCTGACAATTGATTATCATATGATCACCGATCCACGTGTATATATATATATACACGTCAATTATAAACCATCATCATTGCTACATTAATTGATGATAATATTTTTTAATTCAATCGAATTCACTTGAATTCGACTGATTGAAAATCAAATTTCAATCCGATCGAATCGAATTTCTTTTTGCACGCGAAGAAAAAATCATGGCTTGGAGGTTTACGGGTTTTTAGGCCAGTCAATTCGATTGAATTGCCCGAGGCAATTCAGTCGAATTGAACCTGCTGTCAGGTTCGACAATGGCCTTCCGGCCATTTCTCGCGATACACTCAACCCCATTCAAAACCCAACATGCATTCAAGCACAATAACACTCAATAAACATATCTAAAGAAGATTTGAACATCAAATCATCACAGATCATCACGAATCAAGCATAAATTACGATATTGTAGTTGATCGACTATCTCTGGTTTTTGGTGATTTCCGACTGATCAGAACTTTTATCAACCTCCGGTATCCGACAAAATACATAGTATGACACAAGATCTAAAAGTTAGAACTTTTGATCATCAAAACGGTGGACAACAATGGGTGAAATACCTTTACTAAAACCTGAACTCAACCCAGAAATTCCTACCACCTTTCTTCTCCGGCGAGTTTGCTTCGATTTCCGGCGACCTGAGGTCTCTCCTGACCTCTACACTTTTTTCCTCCCATTCTTGTTTTCTCTGGACTTGGTTAGGTTGGGAAATGAAGAAATGAAGATTTCCAGATGAATTTATTCATGATCGAGGCTACAATTTTAGAAGGGCACCTATAAGCTTGATCTCACCAATCATTTAAGGGTAAATGGGTCCTTTTGGTGAAGCAAACAGTTGGTGCAATGAATTTGGCGGAGGTAAGTTTCTTCCTTGCAAAGATCTTTCAACGACATTATTATTTTATTTCACCGGTACACGACTGCTCCGTCGTGTGCTGTTTTTTCCACTTTGTTGGTGGCGTTTCAACTATTGAGTGTGTTTCTACTCGTTTGTAGCTTCATGCTTTGTTGTGGTGTGAACTGATCAACGTGCATGGCAAAAACATAAAACTTCCAACAGTTGGCAACTCGTTTGGCGAAATCGGTAGTTCAAATGAGCTCGCTGCTCGTGGTGTTTGTGTCAGTTGTTCGTGTTGGCATCATACTCACTCATTTTTGCTAAACACACTTGCAAAAACTTGCCATGCAAAGTAACACATTTGCATGCAAATATATTTGCTATTTCTTGCATTCAAAGCTACACTGTTTGTTCGTTGGTGTCAAAGCTTCACTGGGAGAGTTGCGTTGGTAGGGTTTTAATGACACTCAAACTTTTGCGATTAGTTGGTGCTCATTGTTGACCAGTTCTAAAATGGTGAATTTGTCCCGTGTAATACATCTTTAAAAATAAGTTCTGGAATATCAGGTTGTTAGTTCTCAAAACTGATCGCACCATATTATTTGGTTTTAAATTATGAACACAATGGTATATTGAGTTCGTTAAACTGGATTCAATTAATCGTTGTGGACTCATTTGAATAATCACATAATTAATATTATGTAATTTGATAATTAATTATTAAACTTACTATAAATAATATTTACTATAAATGGAAAATAAATAATTTCCTTTTATAAATTTTTGGGTTATTACATTCCTCCCCCCTACAAAAATTCATCTCGAAATTTCCTTAGGCTCCAAACAGTTCAGGATATTCATTCCTCATCTTGTCTTCCAATTCCTAAGTTACCTCTTCTTAGTCGTGATTTCTCCACACTTTCACCAACGACATGGTCTTGTTTCTTAGATTTGTTCATTGCGATCCAAAATTGTAGCCGACTTTTCTTTGTACTGAAGAGACGAGTTCAGGTCTATTTTTTCACGTCGAATGATGTGTTTAGGATCAAACACATATTTACGCAGTTGCGACACGTGGAAAACATTGTGGACATTTTCAATGCTAGGTGGCAGTGCTAGCCTGTAGGCTACAGGGCTTACCTTATCCAGTATCTCATAGGGTCCAATAAATCGGGGCTTTAGCTTACCTGTTGTTCCGAAACAAACTACCCCTTTACTCGGTGAGACTTTAAAAAGGACTTTGTCTCCTGGTTCAAAATTGAGCTCAGTCCGGTGTGTGTCTGCATATGGTTTTTGTTTGCTCTGGGCTTTTTTAATACTTTCTTAGATCTGAAGGATTATTTCAATCATTTCCCTAACAGAATCTGGTCCAAGCACGCGTCTCTCACCTACCTCATCCCAATAGAGTGGAGACCTACACTTTCTTCCGTACAATACTTCATACGGAGCCATCCCTATGATCACTTGATAACTATTGTTATAAACAAACTTTATTAATGGGAGTATCTTTTTTCAATTTTCTCCTCAGTCCAGAACCTCCATTCTTAACATATCTTCAAGTGTTTGGATTGTACTTTCAGACTGTCCATTTGTCTGTGGATAGAATGCAGTACTGAAGTCAATCCCGTTCCCAATTTAGTTTGCATACTCATCTGAAATCGAGATGTGAACTTGGCATCACGACTTGATGTGATTGCTTCGGCACTCCATGTAATCTCACAATTTTGTAAACATACAATGGAGCTAATTTGTCAGCTCCATAAGTGACACGGATAGGAATAAAATGAGCACTCTTGGTCAATCTATGCACAATCACCTTACTGTGTTTCATCGTTGAGACTTAGGAAGACCAGTAACAAAATCCATTGCAATATCATCCCACTTCCACTCAGGAATTTTGAGTGGCTATAACTTTCCATAAGACCTCTGATGTAGTGCCTTCACTTCCTGACAAGCTAGACATCTCTTGACAAATGAGACAATGTCTTTCTTCATTCTGTCCCACCAAAACTTTGTCTTTAAATCTTGGTACATCTTAGTACTTCCAAGGTGTGGCGGTGTATGGGGTATCATGTGCTTCACTAAGAATTTCATTTCTCGACTCCTCATCTGCAGGCACATATAGTCTTCCTTCGAACAGAATAACATTATCAGTTGCCTCTTGATAGTTCTTATTTTTGCCAGTGCGAGTTTTGGCAAGAATTCGCTCAAGTGCCTCATCTTTTCTCTGAGCACTGACTAATCTTTCTCGTAGGTCAGGTGTAGCTGTCAAAGTGGCTACGACACTTTCGATAGTGTCAGTGGGAATTATTACTTCAAATCTTAACTTTTTGATTTCTTTAATCAATTCCATTTCTGACGTTAAAACCGAGACGGGTTGAGCTGCACTCTTCCGACTGAGTGCGTCTGCTACGGTGTTGGCTTTATCAGGGTGGTAATTGATCGTAAGATCATAATCCTTGACCAAATCCAGGATCTCCTTTGCCTCATATTTAACTCCTTCTACTCAAAGAAATATTTTAGGCTTTTGCGATTGGTATAAATTGAACACTTCACACCATATAGATGGTGTCTCCAGATCTTGAGCTCATGAACTATCAATCCTAACTCCAGATCATGAGTGAGATATTTCAGCTCGTGTAGTCTCAACTGTCGAGATGCATATGCAATTACATGTCTATCTTGCATCAGCACACATCCTAGTCAGTTCTTGGACGCATCAGTGTATACCTCGTATTTTTATCTGGTTCTGGGACGGCTAGAACTGGTGTTGTACTAAGTAACTCCTTTAATCTCTGGACACTGGCTTCACATTTTTCTGTCCATTCATACTTGGTTCCCTTTTGTAATAATCTAGTCATAAGTTTAGCAATCTTGGAAAATCCCTCTATAAATCTACGAAAGTATCCTGCTAACCCTAGTAAACTTCGTATCTCGTTGGGTGTATTGTAGGGCATTTCCATTCTTTGATTTCTTGGATCTTTGCTGGATCAACTTTGATTCTTTCTGCTGAGATAATGTGTCCAAGGAACGTCACTTCTCTCAACTAGAATTCACATTTAGAGAACTTTACGTACAATCTCTCTGCTTTGAGGGTTCATAAAATAATTCTTAGATGCTCAGTGTGCTCTTCCTCGTTTTTCGAGTACACTAAGATGTCATCAATAAATACTAAAACAAACTTGTCAGGGTAGGGGTGGAAGACTAGATTCATGAGGTTCATAAACACTGTTGGCACATTCATCAAGCCAAATGGCATTACTATGAACTCATAATGCCCATATCTGGTTCGGAAAGCAGTGTTGGGTATATATTCCTTTCGAATTTTCAACTGGTGGTAACCGGATCTGAGATCTATTTTTGAATAGACGCTCGCTCTTTTCAACTGATCAAATAGATCGTCAATTCTCGGAAGAGGGTATCGACTCTTAATCATCAATTTGTTCAACTCAAGATAATCGATACACATACTCATCAGTCCATCTTTCTTCTTTACAAATAGTGCTGGGGCTCATTAGGGTGAGACGCTTGATCTGATGAATCCTAGGTCCAGTAACTCGTGAAGTTGTATCTTAAGCTCTTGTAGTTCCTTTGGAGCCATCATATAAGGTGCTTTGGAGATAGATGCGGCTCCTGGTTCGAGATCGATGGTAAACTCCACCTGTCTGTCTGGTGGTAATCCAGGTAGCTCATTTGGGAATACATCCTCAAATTTCCTAACAACATCCACATCGTAGATGGTCTTATCAGTAACAACTTGTCTTTCTAAATAGACTAGATAGGCTTGATTCCTTCTTTCCTCATCATTCTTGTTGCTTGGAGTGCTGATACCACAATTATCCCTCGATTCTTATGGACACCATAGAAATTAGAGGGTTCCTATCCTGGAGGTTGAAATGACATTCTTCTTTCTTTGCATCTTATGACCGCGTGATTCTTAATTAACCAATCCATCCTGAAGATAATATCAACATCGTGCATGTCCATTTTGTTAAGTCCATCTACTATTAATTCAAGAGATCTTAGGTTTACTTTTAGGTTCGAGCATATATGTGTGGTTAATGTGCTTCCTCTTGTGGGCGCAGCTACTTGAAGGCCTCGGGGTGCTAATTCTATGTTCAAGTTCAGGTTCTTGACACATGTATCTGAGATGAATGAATGCGATGCACCCGTGTCAAATAATACTATGATAGGTATCCCACTGATTAAACTTATACTGGCCAAATTACCTTGGTCATCTCCCTTTGTTGCCGCTTGATCTAGAGCATAGACTATGGCCTGTTGTGGAGGTTGTTGCTCATTCCCTTGTGGTTGCTCGTTACCCCTATTCTGCTGTCTTGGGGCTTGCTGACGTGGTTGGAATCGTCTTTGCATTGCCCTGGGCTGATCCCTGTGTCTAGATCGGTTATTCTTTGAAGTCTGAGCTGGTGCCTTTCTTCGGCAGCAAAATGAGAAGTGACCCACCCGGCCACAATTGTAGTATGGCTTTCCAAAGGCTGGACAGTGTCCAATGTGAGTCTTGCCACAGTTCGTGCAGTTTATCGGAATCTGAATTTGGGTCCTTGGCCTGCTGCTAGTAGAACTACGGTTATCTGGCTTCCATTGATTCTATGGTGGGGGCGGTGCTCTGAACTGTCTCTGGGACTGGCCTTGTCCTCCTTGCCAAGGCCTCTTTGGGTTAACCAGTCCCAATGTGGATCTCCTAGGTAAGTTTTCCCATTTTCGCTTTGGCGTTGCGCCTTGCCCAATGGGCTCAGTTACAGTAGGCGTTGCAGTTGGGTTTCTTGTAGCAAATACCGCTTCCATATCCATTGTCTTGTTCAGTATCTCAAAATAAGTCAATCCCTCTAAAAGAGTCAGTCTTGCCTTTATATTCATTTTCAGTCCACTTCTCAATTTGGCAGCCATTTTCTCGTCAGAGCTCATTAACTCTGGGGCATACTGGGACTATTCACAAAACTTCTGATCATAATCCGCCACAATCATATCACTTTGCTGCAAATTAAAAAATTTTGCAACCTTCGCAGTCCTATAGCTCATTGGAATAAATTTGTCATACATCATCTCCTTGAATCCATCCCAAGTCAGGGTTTCTTTTTGAATCGGGGTCACTGCCTTAGAACGGGTTATCCACCAATAGATTGTTGGTCAGTCTAATTGAAACAGAAGACAAGTCATCTTCTCCTTGTCATTGAATTGGAAGAGATTGAAAATTCTTTCCATTCCTATTATCCAGTTCTCTGTTTTATCTGGGTCTCGTTCACTGGTAAACATCGGTGGCTTCTATCTTTGAAACATTTCAACAATACGCAAGGAAAGAGGATCAAAATCTCTGTCCTTGTTAGGGTGGTATTCGGGATTATCTCCTGCTCTTCCTCCTACTCGGCGGTTATTTCGTTCGCGCGCCTTCTTCCTCTTCCACTATGTCTTACTATTTCTCTGCTGCCTCTGCCTCAGCTAACTTCTTCCATTTATCTGAGATATCACTATGATAGGTTAACATTCTACCATCCCTTATGAGTGAATATAACAAATTCCATGATTAACACACAAATAATCATATTATCGAAGTCGGAACCATACCATCAACAATATCATATCATAATAGCACAATAAGACAATACCAAAATATAAATAACATCAATATATATATATATATCTTAAGAAATGCATGACTACAAAATGCCTCGCTCTGAGGACTTTTCCAAAAGACAAAAAGGTGTCATCGTACGTGACACACTCACTCCTAGAGTGAAAACTGACAATGCCTTTCTAACCGACCATGTGTTGTTGCCACTGTGTCGGTGTAGGAGGTGTCAGGAGTGCTATATACTATATCCAACTCGTGTAGCAAAAATGGGTTTGGATTGCATCTCATATCATATCTATCATCAGTACGTCAATGACATCACCACAAGGTCAAAGACTGTAAGTACAAAAATATACACAAGCCAACTATCTAACACAACTACTCCTTATCGGAGCTTATGTTAAACTCGGTGTCGATATGCTCTATTGATCATTCTATTATCATGTCCTCATCGTCGTTTTCAATACCCACGATGTCGATCTCCTCTTCATCTGCAACATCCTCCTCTGGGTCTTCCTCTAGGTCCTCCTCTGGGTCCTCCTCCTCAGCTACAGTAGAAGCCGACACCTTAGGTGGTATCGGTGGTGTGAGATCTTTTGCTGGTGCACGAATTAGAATCTCACCATCTGGTGCAACTGAATCTGGATCAGCAGCTGGTACAAGTGGGACCTCAAAACCAAGGTACAGTACTGGGTCAATCATCAGTGGGGCTGGCAACAAGTCCCAGTGCAAGAAGCCTCTCAGAAACTGGGGTCGTGGAGGACGGACCAGGCGAGGGTCCTCCAAACATAGCGAAACGTATCCAGATAGTCCCCACTAAGTGTGGGAAGTTAGTCTGAGGAATATACATCACATCGTGACAGTACATCTCTGATAAAGCTTGAACGGATGCCCAATCCTGCCAATCGGGGGCAGTAGCTCTACCAGTTGAAATACACCCTCTAGATGTGCCACTCCATAGGGTGTTGCGGCCTCCCATGCGACCCTGTAGTGTTATATGAAGACTCCCAGATCCATGTCGAGATCACGCATGAAAGTATGAAAATGAATCAAAGCTTCATTCTATGGCTCCATCTGCATTGGAGAGTTGAAGTCAGTACAAGTAGCAAGTAACCAGAGCAGTAGAAACAGAAACAAATAGCTGTTCAATCCTCGTCTACCCAAGCAAAACCCATTTCGTTCTACGTGAAGTCCTTGTAGTAGTGGGGAGTCTTAACACTCTCGTCGAGTTGTGTAGAAGTTCTGATGCTGAGAACAACATCATGAATTGAATCATGTTGCTTGGTTCTAATGTTGGGGACAACATCATCATTTGATCATGTTGCTTTATTTTGATGTTGAGGACAACATTGGTGATTTGGTCGAGTTTTCTCATAGTTTGCAGCAGTCGAGTTGTTTGGTACCATTGTTTTTCAACAAGAAATTCATTAGCACTTTAGGAACTCACACCGAGTTCAATTGGCATGTAGAATAGCCATTTCAGCTTGTTATCAATATTGATCGCTTACTATTTCAGATAGTAAGGATACGAGGATCATCGTAATATCTATCTTATAGGACTAGGGGTTCAAGAGCAGGGCATGTTCCCTAGAATTCTACATTAACAAAGACAATCACGTGACTTCGTCAGAGATGATGTGACACTAGTAACTCAGCCTGACTAAGGCATCACCATCATCTTTAGTACACAATATCCACATCATCATCATGACCCAAATTATTTATCATCTCAAAATATTCATATTTTCCACCGTTCAATGTATACCAAGGTTTCCTACTTATAAAATATATTAAATCACATTTTGATTCAGTACCAATTTAATGAAAGCATTTTTGAAATCATTTACCCTGCATTTTTCTTTTGAAATCATTTCTCAAACACCAACATTTAGAGTTCAAAAACATTTTATCTTTTATTGGCTGAGAGCGATGAAGTGGTGTGGCGAGCTAAAGTTGTAGTGGTTTAGAATTCATAATGATTTAGACTTGGTTACTAGTAGGTCTTTTGAATTTGGGCAAATGAACTGCTCTGATATCACTCTATCACACCCCAGCCTGAGCCGGTCCGCCAGGACGCTACGCGACGCACGCGGGGAACAAGGAATGTGATTCGAAGCAACATACATATGTAAATTATAAACCATCACCATGGTTTGGCGGTTTACGAGTTTTTAGGCTAATCAATTCGATCGAATTGTCTGAGGCAATTTGGTCAAATTGAACCTGCTGTCCGGTTCAATAATGGCGGCCGCGACACATTATATGGCCATTTCTCACGATACACTCAACCCTATTCAAAACCCAACATACATTCAAGCACAATAACACTCAATAAACATATCTAAATAAGATTTAAACATCAAATTATCACAGATCTACACGAATCAAGTGTAAATTTTGATATCAAAGTTGATCGACTAACTTTGGTGTTTGGCAATTTCCGACCAATCAGAATTGCGATCAACCTCCGATTTCCCACAGACTACATAGTATGACACAAGATCTACAAGTTAGAACTTTTGATCATCAAAATGGTGGATGAAAATGGGTGAAATATTCATACCAAAACCTCAACTCAACCAAGAAGTTCCTACCACCTTTCTTCTCTGGCGAGTTTGCTTTGATTTCAGATGACCTAAGGTCTCTCCTCACCTCTACACTCTTTTCCTCTTACTCTTGTTTTCTCTGGACTTGTTTTAGGTGGGAAATGAATAAATAAACCTTCCCAGATGAATTATATTCGTGATCGAGACTACAATTTTAGAAGGGCACCTATAAACTTGATTTTCACCAATCATTTAAGGGTAGAAGGGTCCTTTTGGTGAAGCAAACAGTTGGTGCAATGAATTTGGCGAAGGTAAGTTTCTTCCTTGCAAAGATCTTTCAGTGAAATTATTATTTTATTTCGCTAGTGCACGGCGGCTCCGTCATGTGTCGTTTTCTCCACTTTGTTGGTGGCATTTTGATAGCAGTGAATTATACGACCAAATTTTAATTATCAAATCCATTGATTACTTGTGAAGTTTAATTAATTTACAGTAAAACCTAGATACCTAACTACTGACTTAGACAAAAACAAGGGTTTTCAATTAGTTTTATTAAGTTAACTTTAACTAAAGCAGAAATTAAATGCGAACAAAGGAAATCACAAATCGTAGAGAGATCAATAACACAAATATCTGATCCTAGGTAATCTATTCCTACTATGTTCATTCAAGTTTTAACAAAGTTAACCAAACCTTATGTAATCTAATCACATGTGAAACATCAATTAAGTTGTTCTAAGTTATCCTGACTAGGGCACAACAGAACATGAAAATAAGATTATAATTAAATCCTGACTAGGGCATCTAACCAATCCTATTATTGATAATTTCTACGGATCTTCGCTCCTACGAAACTAACTCCTGACTGGGATAGTTAATTACCGTATTCTTAATTCATGCTCCTTATACTTCAATTTATTCTGAGTAAGATATAAATTAATGAACAAGTATTGCAAATAGTAGATCAGACCATCCACAAATTAAATCAAGCTTGACAAAATTAAGAAACAATGCGAAAAGATGAAAAAATCAAAACTTTATTAAAAACTCAAACTCCCATAGTAGTTTCAATTCCTAGAATCCAAAAATAACTCTAGCCGGAAAACATAGTTGATCCAAATAACATCAGATCATGGAAATCAAAGCAAAACATAGAAAAACTCCGTATCTATGACTTTGAATCTTCAATCTGTCATTGTGGACTCTCAGATGTGTTCGGCAACCTTGACTCCTTAACAATAGTGCTTAAACTTCAAATAAGTCGTCCATATAAGGTATTTATAAGCTAAGATGTGATAAGGACCAAACAAAGATAATTCTGTAATTTCTGGAGAAATTTTAAGAAAATTCGCTAAGCTGATCGACTCGATCAGGGTCTACGCTTCGCCAAAATCTCGAAAACTTGCAAAACTTCCTGGAATGCGCTGCCAACCTAATCAACACCCTGATTGATAGTCCGATCAAGTCGATCAATATCTGATTGGGTCGATCAAACTCTCTTCCAACTTTCTCTGAATTCTGAAATTCTCTGGAATGGTATATCCACTTGATCAACCCTGTCAATCTAGTCGATTGAGCCGATCGAGTCGACCCTCACACAGTTTTCATACTTCGCCAATTTTTCACCTACTTGCACAAAGAAACTCACAAAAAACGATTAAACATACCTAAAACACAAAATATTCAAAACATGACCAAAAACATTGATAAGTGGATATTTTATACCTAAAACCTAACAAACTACAACTCAAAACACATACGAATACAGTTAAAATATACACTTATCAAATCTCCCAAACTTAAACCTTTGATCGTCTTCGATCAAACCATCAAAGAATCAATTAGACTCGAAGAAAATAATAGTGCAATACCTCAAATCAGACAAATCAAACATAAAACTCACAAGCACAAAATCATTGAGCATCATGATCAAATAGAAATCAAATCAATAGGTCAATCCTCACGAAAGATGCAATGAAAAGTTCACTCACTCTCAAAGTGTTTTAAGGTCCAAATCGAAAACACTCATCACAATATCAAGCATCAAAAGTCCCATAGGCTTGCCTTTTATATATTTCTCCATCGAAATTCGTATGCTCGGTTTAAGAATTAATTAGGACTTCATTATGGTTGTAATGTAGGCTTCCTAAGAGGTAGTCACATTCTTGACTCAATTTAACATACAATTCACCCCTTTTACGTAAACCAACGAGGATTCAACATAGTAAACTCCAATGACTAGTCCTCTACAACCATTGACAATTCCATACTCTACTTTCCCCTTTTCTCATTTTTTTTTTCCTCAACTGCTCTATA
>AYJT01010393.1:0-11631 GCA_001278415.1 Ocimum tenuiflorum | reverse complement strand
GGGTCAAATCCCCAACATAATGCCACCCACAGTGCACGAATCTTACCTACTCACAGGAAGACAAGACCCGAATCATAAATAATTCACCAACATCGGTTGGTCTCACCCTGCCAAGTTGTTCGGCTCAGGCGCACAGAGGGAATAGGTTCATATTATGCAAAAAAAATTTGGTGCCGACAATTTGAGTTTACAAACAAAGCACAGTTCATAGATTTTCGCAAACAAAGGCAATTTAAGTTTTTTTTATGTATAAGAAAGCCCACCTAATGTCCTAGTTAGCGTGATGATGAACAAGTAAATTCAGCTCGATAGCTCCCTCGATGAAGCGAACAACTTCATGAAATGAGGGACGTGAGTACGAAGTCGAACCACTAATAGCGATGTATGAAATTTTCATAGCGCATCTTATAATTTTTAGATTATTTAAGTAATACTTTTAGTCACTGGATCAAAGCTGAGACACGGTTGGATACTCAGAATATCAACGGGTTCAAGAGAACTCTTCATATAGGGTTTGAGTCAAGGTTCTTTATGTTCTTCTCAAGCAATCATTAAATTGCGAAGTAAAGTTGAACAGGGTGTTTAAAAAGGATTCAAAGGAGACAGGTTCTCGCTTGGGTTGATCAGAATATGATCAGGTCAATCAGTTGTCAATTTAGTTGAGAAATGGATCGAGGTTCAAATCAAGATGCTCGAGGTTCAGGTCGAGTAGGTCGAAGTTTGGGTCGAGGTAATCAAAGTTCAAGTCAAGGTAATTGAAGTTCGGGTTGAGGTAATCGAAGTTTGGGTCAAGTTTGATCGAGGTTTGGGTCGAGGTAAACGAAGTAAGCGGGTCGAGGTAAACGAAATATGCAGTTCAAAGTTATCGAAGTGTGAGGTTCGAGGTTACAAAGTGTGAGGTTATCAAGGGTGAGGTTCGAAATGAATGAAGTATGAGGGTCCCGGTTATCGAAGTATGAGGTTCGAGCTGAACAAAGTATGAGGTTAGAGGTTATTGAAGTGTGAGGTTCGAGGTTATCGAAGTAGGAGGTACAACCGAATGAAGTATGAGGTTCGAAGTTATCGAAGCATGAAGTTCGAACTGAATGAAGTATGAGGTTTAAGGTTATCGATGGTCAATTAGATTTAGATCAAGCAATCAAGGTTCAAGGACGATCGAGCCCCAATTGGGTCGATCGAGTGCCCACAATACTTTCGGGAATTTTTTATGATTTTCATGTTCTTGGTCCAAATTTTGCAAAGAAGGCATCGATAAGTCCCAAATATTCAAACTAAGGATATTAGGTGGTTTGTAACAATATTCGATCATCTTACAGTACAAAATAGAGGGTATGAAAAACTAGGGTTTTAGTGTTAATGATCTAAATCTAAAGGTAATGGAATAGGATGTTTAGAAATGATGTTGGCACACAAAAATGAGGCATAACAACATGATTTTAACAAGGATTAATCATGTTCTTCAAGAATGAGGATAAAGGGGTTTAGCTAGGGTTTTACCTTGAAGTGCCACAATCCGATTTGCGTTGATGGCTAGCACTCCTGTCAATCTCTACCCCTTCGATTAAACGAGTTCGACTCCGTAGATTCAATGAATTTTTCTACGTTAGATATGAGTGTCGATTTTTCGAGTGCTTCGCTACAAGTTTTGGAAGGTGAAGAATGAAGAGGGTGGGGGTTGATTTATAGGAAAGAGAGTGGGGGTGGGGACAAAATTGATGACACGTGCGAGTCTATTTTATCATCTCCGACCCATTACACGACGTTCCGATTATCCGATTTTAAATTTGTTCGAACTAACATAGAAGAATAAATCATTATTCAACAATTCTCAATATTTCGACCTCTCGGGTCGTACTCGATCACTTAGGGTTATGACATCATCGCCACCGGCAATTTCTCGATAAAACTTATAATCACAATATCTTTTCTGTACGGATGTTTGATTAAAATTTCAGAACCACTTCTGGAATCCTCTCAACATAATCTATCATATTAAATCATAATATAAGCAATTTGAGCACGTTAATCATGGACCGAATAATCGCTCATTATGAACCGGTTATTACTGTTGTAATTATAATTAACGGAAATAAAATACGGGGTGTTATACTAACATTGTATGCACGGTTTACTTACTTGAAAACTTTTCCTTCGGGGCTTAAAATGACTACATAAATCTGAAAAAATGAACTTATTTTTTAGTTAAACGTTCTACTAATAATAATTAGTCTATGGCTCAAGAAGTTCTTGATTGTTGATTGAAGTGTAGCATGAGCTATAATTATATGATGATGTATATGCCTATTTTTTGATGTGCTTGTACTTCATGGGCTTTTGGTATGTGCAACCTCTGCCTTTTTCCCAATAGATAATTCAAAGGCTATGGAAAACAGAAAAGGGGAAAACATGGAGTTCCTTACATTCTGCTCATCACAGTTTGAATTTTGTTGTGCTTTCATCTACTTTTCTTGTAGACATGCTAATTTGATGCGTGCAGAAACCATGGTGCTCAATACCATATGTTCGAAGAACCATCTTCCTCGGACTATAGGAAGAAATCACAACAGGTAAAGATCGATTCTTCCAAAGATTCACACTTCCGAACGATAGGTATTAATTACCTTTTGAGGTGCGCAACTGTAAACTCAATTCTTGAACTTATGATTTGATTGACTAATACACCAACAAGTATAGTGAAAATCCTTGGGGCTCGACAACCCCTAAGATTTTCTAGCTTTATATGCAGGAAGAGTCAGTCAAAATGCTCGAAGTCCTTTACTCGAGGCACGGTATCTATGAGCTGTTTAAAAATAGGGTGGGATTAGGTGGAGAGTAAGTGTCTCGGAATCCTCCACTCAAATAACTGTTTCATTTGCATAAATTTCACAAAAAGCACAGTTTTAATTCACAATTTAAGTTCTTGCACTTGAACAAGTTGTTATTGTATTATTGCAAAGCACTCGGGGCTCGATAACCACCAAGGCCATTAAGTTTGCTTATAGGAAAATTGAGCTCGATAACTTTATTCAACAAATTATCCCCTCGAGCTACAGGTATGAAATTTTGCTTCGAGATCCAAAATAGATTTCGATCTCAACACATAAGATTAAAACAATTGTCATTGCATTTACGAATATATAAACGTATGCTCGTATGGCTCGGGGCTAGATAACCCCTTAGATGTTTAAGTTTTTCTCTCATAGGGTAAACAAAGTGAGAAACTCAAAATCTTTACTCAATAAAATTACATCTCCAAGCAGCAGGTATGAATTTCTTTATAGAGTTCGAGCCAAACTTTAGTTCGTTTGTTACTCTATAGCTCAATTGTCGAATATGTGTTCAAGATGCTTGCGGCTTGATAATCCCTCGATGCCTTTTAGTTTTCTCATATAGGAAAGAACGAAACGAGATGTTAAATGCAGAATATTCGACTAACCACCGTCTTTGAGTTATGGTATAAAACTTTATCCTCAGACTATGATCTCAAGTTCGATTATCATTTTGTTTGACAAACTACTGTCATGCTATTATGCATATATTTGTAATACTGGGGGCTCGGTGACCCTACGAGATCTCCAAGTTTTTTCCCATAGGAATAGAATAAGTAAGACATTCGAAGCCTTATCAGAGTTCAAGTATAGTTGAAATGCTCGAGGCTTCACGATTTGAATGATTCCTATATCTCTTTACATTTGAGGCATGTGAATTTATCTGTACTATTGGATTTTTGGCTATTCATTGAATAATTCGAACTGGACATTATTCAGCCAGGGACACAAAAACTGCATGCTCTCTGTACAACAACATGTCCCCTTGGAATACTTATATATTTCCAAATTTCTTGAAGTTTCTAAGTATATCCGGTCTTTTGGCTTTCTGGGAACCCACAGAATCTTTAAAAATTATTAGAAGTCTTAAATTCTCTGCCAACCATTACGATGCCCAACTCATAGCTCGAGAATATTATATTATCACAAGACTCGAAGGATTCTTCCTCGAATAGTAGGTAAAATCTACATTGTGAATTGTTAATCGAACTTTTAATTATATTATATACATGTCTTTCAAGACACTCGGGGCTCCCAACCCCTCGAGCGTCCTGTGTTTTCTTTACAGGACAAATTCTCGAACAGTTCATTCGGAATCGCAATTTGATGAGACCCCCCGAGTTCGATACCCAGGGCTGCCTTTATATTCTCAACTGAGACCATCAACAAGGATTGGGTTTCTTATTATTTACTGGAATTCTTATCATATCTCAAGCTCGAGCTCTACAGGAATTCGATTTACCTCGAGCTCTCTTAAACTTCGATATATTTCAAGCTTGCTCAAAATTGAAGCTTTCTCAGAATTCAGATGATCTTTTGGAGTTCTTGTTATCTCCTAAACCTCAAACTATATTTCGGGGTTTGAGTATTTCTCATTATCGACGCCATCATCTCGAGCTCAAGATTTCAATGGACTTCATACTTGGGGCTCGTCCCCTGGTCCGAGTTCGGCAATTATGATTCTGATTATTATATTTGAAATTCTACTACCAAATCAAGAGTTGGAAACCTAAGGCATTTCAATCTATTATCGCGAGCATTCGCTCTCTATTATGGGCACATCTTAGGTCAAATCATCTTATCTCTCTAAACTACAGCTCTATGCCGTCTACATAAAAGTTTGGGGCTCTCGCCAAGCGACCCCTTATTTTCCCCCAAACTGACCCGCGGCCCCTTGGTCGAGCATTACTACTGTCTCTCGAGCTGGCCCCTAGGCCCCTCGATTAAAACTACACCAATGTACCAACCAACATCAATAACTCTTGCCACAAGGCACTAATGATCATACTAACTGCCAGGCCTTCGGGCTTCACCGTATTGGGATGCCCGTTCCCTGTATGTGTTGCCCCTTCGTGCGATGCATGGGATGCCACAAGACGTCTGTTGGTTACCTTCAGCACCGACATGTAAAAATACTTTGATGTTGCACCTAGTATTCATATACCGCTCCATGCGATGTGCGGCATGTATACTGCATGACCTCTGTCATCTACAAATTGGTAACGACATGTAAAATATTTGGAGCTTCTTAGCACTTTTGTCCAAGCTCTAGGATGACCTATTCCCCGGAAGGTAAACTGCTTAGTCTCACAGCCCCTTGTGGCCTCTCTAGGGTACGCAACCTGCCTCGCAGCATAAACTAACTTATATTGTCAGCCGATTTTCTTTAGTAATTCTGGGATGACCAATTCCCCAGAGGGCTTCTCTGCTGCTTCGATCAAATCCATTCGGCGCATCTCAGATCTTGAACTGGAAAGACATCAAAATCATACGCCTCCCTATAGGTATAAACCATTTCATCAATTTCTTACATCCTCAACTCGGGGCTAGTCACCACGAGAAAGGGATCTCTGTCAATTTTTTTCGAAGTCTTTTACAGGAACTTAGTACGAGACACACAATGCCAAGTGAAATAACAACTCGAAAAGCTAAGGTATGAAACCTACATCAAAGATTTTAACTAACGCATTTTGTTTTGCCTTCTTGACTCGGGGCTGACCCCTGAGGAGCAGACTCTTAGCATAAATTTCCAACAACACTTTGTGGCTTCTCAGGGAGGGAACAGATACTTCTGAAGGATAAAAATAAACCCTCTGACTCGGGGCTAGCCCCCGAAAAGTAGGTTCTTCTCAATAACTTGTTGATTTAGCATGGAGTTTAGATACCTTGAAACTCAACTCCATGTGAGGTATATTTTCGAAACTTTGTATAAAGAATTATTCTTCATCTCATTACATTTGGAACAAATTTCCCACGCTTCTACGATAAACAAGAATTTGATCGTGCTTGAGCTTCGGTATCCCCAGTCTCAATTCCAGCAAACAAAAGGACCCATTACAGTCGATAACAATCATTCACAACTCGAATCGCCTTCAAACGCGCAAGGTCATTGGTATCAAAATTTCAATTAGGATATTGACTAACGTGATTTTATGTTGGCTGGTCTCCACAGACCAATCGACTTGATCCGTGAAGATAAGAGGGATATTGTCGAGGATCAAAATCATAATCAATGAATCGATGATCGAGATCATAGAACTGCTCGACGAGGCAATTTAAGGAGACAGCTCGAAGACCTGAAATATGAAGCAGTTCGAGAGCCACCTTTGAGGAGCACCTCAAAACTGAAGACTCAAAGTGCTTTGAAGATCGAACTCCAAAGGTCCCTTGAAGATAAGGCTCGAGCTACGTTTAACGTGTAAAATGTACTACTTGGGTGGTCTTTGCAATATGACCCCTAATTTAACTCGTTTTAGGCCCTAAAGTTAGGATATTTAATATTCCCCAATAAGCCATGTAAATAAGGGGGGTGGGGGGAGGCACAGTCACATATTCCACTAGTTCTTCTCACACTACACCCAGAACACCTAATCATGCTTTTTTTTATTGTTCAACTCCGGTCACTGTTTGATCGGATTTCTCTTGTAAAAATGTTGTAATCACCATTTTCAATCAATAAACTCTTTGCCTGGATCACCTCGAGGGACGTAAAATATATCCGAGCAAGTGCCATGTAAATTTCCATCAACATTCGCTCAGGGCTCCGATCTCGTGATCAAAATTGAACCTCAACATTGACCATGCAGCAGGAATGGGAGGATTCTTACTCGTCTCAAATAGCTTTGACTCCCGACAGGGTTGGAAACTTCAAGGTCTGGTGGAAGGTTGAAGGAACAACTTTTAGCTCGTGCAACCAAGGCCGACCAAGAACAATGTTGTATGCTGAAGGCACATCAATGACTTGGAATCGGACTTGGATGGTGATCCGCTCAGCATAGACTAGAAGCATGATCTCTCCATGGGTTGAATACCTTTCCCCCACTAAAGCCATGAGGGTTGTAGACTTAGGCACAATGCACTCCTCCTCTATCCCCATACTTCTCAAGGTCCCCAGGAATAGGATGTTGGCGGAGCTCCCATTGTCGACAAGACCCTTTTCACTATGCAGTTAGTTATCAGCAAGCTTATCATACAAGCATCATGGTGGGGATGCTTCAGTTTAGTGTTATTGCTCGAGGAGAAAAGGACTGGTTCTGCCTCATATTCTTTCATTTCCCTGCCTCCAACTCTGTCGAGGTAACTTGATCCACTTTTCATTTCCCTATGGTACCTCTTTGTAGTGTTTCTGAGATCCCTCTTACTTCCGTACCGCCAGTGATGCAATTAAACGGGTCTTTTAACCCGAGTGGCCAGTGGTTGTTGCTACTGGCTGTTGTTGCTTCGAGTGTTACCTCCACGACTGTTGACCTTTACTTGATAATTGATCCAATAGGACACGATTTTATTTCATTTTGGTCCCAGTAGTTGCACTTTTAGTCTCATACTTACATTTTTTGTCCCATTACTAATGATTATTGCATTTCTAGTCCCAAAGAATGAGTGAATTATATTAGTCTCATACTTACATTAGTCTCATAGGACATAGTCCTATTTATTTTGGTCACAATAGTATCATTTTGAATCTGATACTTGCATTTTCCCAACATTGATTATTTTTTGAAAATTTAGTTTCAGAAAATTTTTATTTACGATGTCAATTATGTAATTCATTCATTCAAAAGAATATGTAATTCACTCACAGTAATACCACATCAAAAAGAGTATTGAGATTAAGACTAATGATTCACTCACAGTAAGTATCAGATAAAAAATGAAACTACTGAATCAAAATAAAACGCAACATTATTCTGTGTGACCAAAAGTGCAATTTACTCAATTTTTTTGGACTAAAAATAAAAAATCATTATTTGTGGAACCAAAATTACAAGTACGAGACTAAAAGTACTACTATTAATACTAAGAAGAAAATAGAATTGTATTGCGTGAGACTAAATTCACTCGTCAAAATATAAATTTAGCGAACAACTAAACGAAAGACGTGATTAGACTTTCCGTGTATGAAAAGATTTTGACCACTTCCAATGCTATTAGAATAAGATACAATTGGGCCTGCCAAAACTTTACACACTGGTGAGAAAAATATAATTGTACCGTTTATTTTTGCCTTTTTCCCAGTTTGATATTTGATTGTTCAAGCTCATTCCTTTTTCAGCCGTCCAATATATGCATAATCGAGAAAAATCATTTCCCTTTTTAAAATAGAAAAGAAAAATCATTTAATGCTACACATCTAACTAGTAATATTGCAGAAGGCAAACATATTCTTCCTAAACTGAATGTAATAATGTCGCCGGAAGGAGCAATCATTATCCAACATGAATTTAAAGATATTAAAACTAATCAACTTTCCAAAGTGAGGAAAGGGAAACACTTTATATTTCTACCGAATTAACTATATGTGATTTACAATTCCATACCGCCGAAATTAAGCACTAGTTTCCCATTGGGAAAGTCTAGTCGAAATACTCAGACTACATAGATATGGAGAATCTCATTTTAAAATCGTAAATTTTATTTTCGCTATGTTAAACTATGCTTATTTTTAATATATTCTATTTTCTTTTATGTTTAATAACATTTTTCCTTAATGTAAATCATATTTAAGTACATACTCTTATTCCCTTTGTGCTACATGACATTTTCTCCATGATATATAGCTTTTACTTTTTTTTTTTCAAATGATACTTTTCAGTTTTCTGACATGTTTTTTCGATTGAATAGGAGCAGGCAAGCTTCGTAAAATGTAGTATCACACAAATATAAACATACATAATCCTAAATAAATAAACTAAAGCATGCCATGATGAAGTGGAGTTGTAAAGAGCAAAAGCAAAAGGCTTAAAAGAAAAGAAAACTGGCTCAACTTTTGGCAAATTTTATACAACATCTACATTGTATAAAGGGGGACGCATTGAGTTGATACATGTGAGCATAGAGATGAGGAAAGCATCGCGGCGGAAGATGTGGTGGGTGGTGGCCTGCCAAAACAAAGAGAGTTTGAGAAGAGAGTCAAGAACGGACATCCAAGACATACTCAACATGAAGCTTGAGACCATCAAGGAAGAAGCCGACGACCCCGGGGCCAGGCGTAAAACCATCTCCAACAAGATGAAGAAGATCCATTTCAAGGTGAATATGGGGAAGTTTTTTGTGTCTCATCACTTCACTTTCAAAGAGACTTATGTTATTTTCATGACTGGTTTTGCATTTAGAGGTGGTCTCAGTGGACTTCCCAGATACTAGTGTATAAAATTATCAATTAATTGATGTGTATCTTGATGATTTTGTATATATACACAATCTATGAGTTTGTACTTTCTCAAATCCCATATCCCATATCCCATATACAATTTACTAGAGATTACATGGCTGAAGATTTGAAAATTGTTGAATAAACTGCATTTCAGAAGTGTCTAGGTATGTTTACTTTTAGTATATATTTGTATGTTAATCACACTATCACCTATTTATTGTTCATTTAGTAGAAAAAAATTATATTTTCGGTGTTAATTATGTAATTTATTCACAATAAGCAGTGGCGGACTTACCTTGCATAATGGGGTTACAAGAGTACCCCAAAATAGTTTACTTAGGGTGTGTGTATATATATATTATCTATAATTGTATTTCTTAAAGTATATAAATATAATTGTACATTGTACCCTCATTAATTTGTTTATTATAATTTACAACTTACAATCCAATATTAAATTAACAACTCAAATCCAATATATATTAACACCTCAAACCCATCAATTAACAATTTAAATGAAGCTCACTGGAATAAATTTCATTGCATTTGTAAAAAATAAATACATTACTTAAAAATTGTCACACCATAATCAATAACATAAATAATTAAATTGAAACAAAAAATATGTGACTTATCCAACAACTTTTTTTTTTTTTTATCAAGTTGATATTGATTCTCTCTATTGCCACGGCAAATGTTGAAAGAGCAATTTCAAGAATGACTTGTATTAAAAACAAGCTGGGCAATGGCATGGACGATCAATTATCATGATTGTTTCGTCACTCTCATTGAGAAATATTTTTGTTACAAGTTTCAGATGATGATGTCATATGTCGCTTTTAAAAATGAGGACTCATGTATTTAAGTACCATTGTAATTTTTGTTTGAAATTATATTTTTCTTTATTAATTGCATATTTTATGTAAGACTTTGAATATTAAATAATATTTATTAATGTATTTTCGTATTATAAATCTCATACCCCAATTCTAAATTTTTATATCCGGGATTGAAGGAAAAGATACACATAAAAAAATAAAATCAAGAGCAAACTTATAGTAATTTACATGTAAAAGGTTTAAACTAAAATAAATCTATGGAGGCCAAAATCAAATGGAGCTATCCCCTGGAGATCAAAAACCAGTTGATCACACATAAATAATGAATCTTTTGTATTAGGTTGTCATAATTTATGCGACTTGCTAGTTATATGTTGACTATTGGATAACCTAAACAAATAAAGGTATTTATAAAGTTAATTGAAAATTACTAAAGCTAGAAGCATTAAAAAAAGTAGTTTTGACATGACTACGCATGCTCTCAACATTCAAACCTTGCCAGTCCATCCGGGGGTAGATCCACCAGACTCGTACGCGGAGAATTACCCAGCTTGAACAAAATCTATGGCAACGACTGAACATGGAGAATCTTATGTTGTAACGGGCTGGGTAAAAGGTTGATATGGAGAGCTAAGGGAGAAACCACAGATTATTGTTTTTGTGACATGGTTAATGTAAGGGTCAAAATCGTGCCTTTTTCTTTAGCATCACCTCTCAGTTTCGTAAACCAGGCCAGATCAAGTATTCGAATTCATGGGGGTTTCGAGAGATCAGGTCCGGAGCCCGGGAACCCTCGGAAACCGCACGTGGATCTCAAAGCTCGAGGCTGGAAGCTTGATGAGACAGGGGAGCCCCGAGTGAGCCTCTTTCGAGGGCGAACATCTCGAATGGTGGTCCCCTCGAGATAATCTGCAAAGAGCATGAAATACCCTCCGCATGACCCGTACATGCGCAGAAGGACCCACAATAATTTCCTTGCTAAGTCAATATAGCGGCCAAAGCGTGACTCCAACTTCTTTCGCAAAGATTTGCAGATTCCCCCCCAGCTAATTGCATATTTCGTCCTTCATGAATTGTAAATTAATATTCGGCACTCCAACATGTATAAAGGAGTGACTGTATGACAAAATCAAAGATCACGGACTATCTCACTTTTAGTTATTGTTCCATTAATTTAGCTAAGTTCTGTAAACGTCCGATCGTCACCAGTCGGACAATCTGCTGTGATCCGATTTTTCTTGAAATATATAAAATATCAGCAAGTCTATTCCTGAGGACTATTAACCTTCCTGGAAGTCTTGGTGTTGATTTTCATTCCGTTTTAGGTAGAGCTCCAATTTTGATCCGTTCAAAATCGACCCTCAACAATTGGCGCCCACTGTGGGGCTCTAAGCGCTAATATGAGTAGAAATTCATCTATAATTCAAGTCCATTTCAACCTCTCCTCTGAATCCAACCTTCTATAATTGATAACTGTAACGCCCCGCATTTTTCCAGTCAAAATCCCAGTAGTGTAACGCGTCAAAAAAATCAAATTATAAATAATTCTATTTTACCCTTTTGATTACTATTCTTGATAAATAGATCAAGG
>AYJT01010374.1:0-15524 GCA_001278415.1 Ocimum tenuiflorum | reverse complement strand
TACGTGCATCCCTGGATCAGAGCGATGTCGGAGGCGTATCCGTTTTTGGAGGAGATCAAGCTCAAGAGAATGGTTGTCACGGATGAAACTCTGGAGCTGATCGCTAGATCATTTAGGAATTTCAAGGTTTTGGTGCTGTCTTCTTGCGAGGGGTTCACTACTGATGGCCTTGCGTCGATTGCTGCTAATTGCAGGTTATTAAGTTTGAATATGGAGCCACAATGTGTTCCAACTCTCCTCTCTCCCCCTCTCTGTCTGAAATGCACTTTTCCCCACGGGATCCAAAGGGAATTCTGAAGGCACTAAGGAATTCGGTTTTCTGCTAACCGTCTTTTGAATGTGTGGCTGATTGGGAATTGATGGGTTTAGTTTCATAATCTTACATTTGAGTTGAATCGTTTTAGCCGCGATCCATGCATCTTGAAGGTGTAAAAAAGTTTATTTTAGTGCTGTGGGGTTTAGTTGCATAATCTTGCATTTGAGTTGAGTCGGTAGCCGCGTTTCCTGCATCTCGAAGGTGTAACAAAGTTAATTTTTAAGGCCAGAATTGATTATTTATGATGTATTTTTATTCTTAACCCATTTATTCAATTCACTTGCCAGTAGAATATTAGATCACAAAGTGATGTTTGTTAGATTTTCTTACCCGTGGAAAGCATACTATCTCTTTCTTGCCATAGTTCTGGTTCGGGGAATATTATTAGTGTTAAATGTAATATTTGCTGATTGGAACTCTTTATTGTAAATTCATGTAATCTGAATAAATTGAATGACACAGACATTTGATTAGCTTGTCTTCTTTCTCATTTATTGAAGATTCCTTGTCAGTTGTCTTTAGAATATTGTGACCTGTATTATTCTTTGGTCGATGTGTAGTTTTTTGGATTATTGAGTAGATTCTACCTTCCATAGTTTATGATTATGATTAGATTAGGAAGTCCATCACTTCATTTTCGTTTGTTCTTTTAAGTTTTGGAGTTGCTTTTGGTTGAAAGATTATATGGATGCTGTATGTGACATAGTGAATCAACGTAAGATACATTTTGTGGGCACTGCTAAAGTTATCCTGAACATGTAGTCAATGAGAATGAAGTTCTCTGTGGAAAGGATCTTCTAGTCCTAAGTTGAATGATCATGTGCATATAATTCTCTTTTGAGATGGCGGGTATGGTTCAATTCATGTTATTGTATTTTTTTCTGAAGTAATATGACTGCACTGATTGCTCCTTGGATATTACTTCTTCTAGTTCGGTTGTTCTTTGAAAAACACCCAACGGTGTTGATGATTGGGACACTGTTTGCAATGCAGGAACCTTAGAGAGCTAGATTTGAGGGAGAGTGAAGTGGAGGACCTCAGTGGGCATTGGCTTAGCCATTTCCCCTACAACTGCAGTTCACTGGTGTCGCTTAACATGTCTTGCTTAGGCTCAGAGGTCAGTTTCTCAGCCTTGGAACGCCTGGTTGGACGATGTCCAAATTTAAGGACTCTTCGACTAAACCGTGCTGTGCCTCTTGAGAGGCTCCCAGCTCTGCTCCATCAGGCCCCCCAGTTGGTAGAATTGGGTACTGGGGCTTATTCAGCTGAAATCCGACCTGATATCTACTCGAACTTGGCAGAAGCATTTTCGGTCTGTAAGCAACTCAAAGGCTTGTCTGGATTTTGGGATGTTGTTCCAGCTTATCTTCCGGCTATGTATTCAGTCTGCAATGGAATCACCTCTTTGAACTTGAGTTATGCAACCATTCAAAGCCCTGATCTTGTGAAAATCATTAGCCAGTGTGGTCATTTACAGCGTCTCTTGGTATATGTAACTCCACCTTCTTTGCAGTTAATTGCGTGGTTGCTGCATTGCATTGCATCTTTTGACTGACTGATTATTTCCCAATGCAGGTTCTGGATTACATCGAAGATGCTGGTCTGGAAGCCATTGCTGCATCTTGCAAGGATCTGCAAGAACTCCGGGTTTTCCCTTCAGATCCTTACGGTGCAGAAGCTAACGTTTCATTGACAGAACAAGGTCTCGTCTCCGTCTCCCAAGGCTGCCCCAAACTCCAGTCTGTTCTCTACTTCTGCCGTCAAATGTCGAATTCCGCGTTAGTTACAATTGCCAGGAATCTGCCAGAGATGGTCCGTTTCCGGCTCTGCATCATCGAACCCCAAGCTCCCGATTACTCAACTCTGGAACCACTCGACGTTGGCTTTGGAGCCATAGCAGAGAAGTGCAAGGGCTTGCGTCGCCTCTCCCTATCCGGTCTCCTCACTGATCGAGTCTTCGAATACATCGGAAAGCATGCCAAGAAACTGGAGATGCTCTCCATAGCCTTTGCCGGAGATAGCGATTTAGGCCTCCATCACGTGTTGTCAGGGTGCGAAAGCCTCCGGAAGCTGGAGATCAGAGACTGTCCATTCGGGGACAAAGCTCTGTTAGCAAATGCTGCGAAGCTAGAGACAATGCGATCCCTTTGGATGTCATCTTGCTCGGTGAGTTTCGGAGCATGTAAGCTGCTCGCGCAAAAGATGCCCTGGCTCAACGTAGAAGTGATCGATGAGAGAGGGCCTCCTGATTCAAGGCCAGAGAGCTGGCCCGTTGAGAAACTCTACATCTACCGATCAGTCGGAGGGCGAAGAGGCGACACCCCTGATTTTATCTGGACAACGGGAGAAGATTCCGGCAGCCCCGAGGCTTTCTTGAGCAACGGGAGAAGATTCCGGCAGCCCCGAGGCTTTCTTGAGCAATGGTGCAAAAAAAGGGTTTATATGTGGAAGTGATCGGAGCTAGGGTTGTGGGGTGGATCGAACATTGGTTGCATGTGGTGTTTGTATGAATTTGTTTGTACAATTAATTTGTGCACCATAATTCTGTGCTTAGATGGCTGATTCTTTTTTTTCTTTGAATTTTTGCACCATAATTCTGTGCTTAGATGGCTGATTCTTTTTTTTCTTTGAATTTTTGCAGAAGCTAGTTTTCTAAACTTTGTATTATTGATTTTGCTCCGTTATCAGATGGTGTCTATTCCCAGTAATAAAATGTATATTTGCACTATAAGCATTTTATAGTTCTATCCGAATCTCATGTTACACAATGATTTTACATATTATGTCACAATACTTGAATTATTGACAAGTGTACAAATCTATGCAGATATATTACGTCCCTGTATAAGAAAGATTCTATCATAATTAATCTTCATTGATTGTAAACTTATCAATAATCCAAGCAATATAACACAATGTGAAACACCATTGTGTAAAAATTAGTTCAGCTAGCCGTCCAAACATTGAATTCTTGATACTTTGTGAAATACACCGAGTGTAATATATTTATGACATCACAAGTAGAGCTAGCAACTTTCGATGCGCTACAACAATCGATACGAATTTACAAGATAATAATGAATTAGTGTTAAGGTTCATTGGACCTGTGTTATATTTTTATTGATCAAATAAGGATATGAAAATTTTTTGTCGTATGTGTCGAATCGGATTATTCATTTAATAATTCTATGTTCTTGTTGGATTCAAATATCTATTAAAAGATTAATAAAAAGATAATTTTCTTTTATATAATATTTCTAAATTAAAATGATTAGATAAAATTAGAAATTTAGAGATAATACATAAATATAATCATTATCATGTTTATGAGATTGTTGATGCATTTTTGAATAATGTAGTTAGGAGTGATAATTCAGATTGACATTTTATTGTTTCAATTCCATAATAGTATAAACTAATAAAGTTAGATTCGTATACAATCTCAAACCACAATACCACATTGTTTTTGGTTGTGACAACACTATCGTATCCAAGCTGTATGATCCGATGTTACCAGAGTATCTGAATCCGACACCAAATACCTGCACATTCTGTGTCCGAAATTGCCAATTTGCGCCAACATCACTGCAAAATATTTATTCATTCATTTTTGGCTATAAATATTAAAGTATACAATAAGCTATCTCTTACTCTCTCTCCAATCAAATTTTAAAAATATTTGATTTAAAAATGAACAATAATTGAGTTTTAACTTTATATATTTTGACAGTGAACCAAAAGCGAAAGAGATGCAAAAGAAAAAAAAAGAAAAAAACAGATAGTAACATGACACAGAGAAATGAAACACACCACCCAAAAAAAAAAACACACAAACAAAAAAAGCTTACTTCTTTCTCTAGTTTGTGGCCATGGAATTTTTGTACATTATCAACACATTTAATCCCTCGAAAACACACACACACACACACTTCTTTGACTGACTTATCTTTTTCTCGGTTGAGATTCTCTACTACACAATGATGTTACACTGTTGAATGATTGACAAGTGTATTAATAAAAATAAATTCATAATCTATAAAGAAAATTTTTAGCATAATTTATCTCCACAAATTAGTACACATGTCAATTACATGTGTGACACTATTGTGTAACATTTTCAATTATATTTTCTCACTTATCCCAAATTTGCTACTTTTTTCCGTACCATTTTTAGGTTTTTTTCCCACGAATATTATATTGGAGAGTTATTGACACTTATTACCAAAAGTTCATTCATTTCTCATCTCAAAGACCCTTCACTATTGATGGCACGACAGAAATATTTTATCGTATAAAGAGAAAAAGTCTTGACTTACTCTTGTGATGCTCTCTACAGGCAGGGAGGCTCTAAAGGATAGCGCAAGAACACGAGCCCTGTTTTTGTTTCTCCGACAGCTTCTTACCTGTATTGATCGCAAAGAAACGAGGAAATTACAAGATGAGGGATCAAGTGTAAGATAGTCAAATTTGGATTGCACTCAAGAAACAGGCACAAGTATTTTAAAGGAGGTTGAGGTGTTCACATTATGAAACCGTATGGTTACAAGTGGCTAGTTTTGTTAGAGATCGGGATGCTCTAATGAAGTATGGCAAAACCGACTAATGTGTGTTCCGTTGTTGAGGGTTTTATTCATTGACAAAAACTTGTATTAGACCATCTTACTGATCCTTCCATTCAATGGATCCTTAATATGCTACACATTCACACCCTAGGAAAAATAGTTGATGCGTGCAACACAAGAATCAAAATTAACTCAATTTTAAAGGGTCATAACTCTCTCACTTTTTATTTTTAATCCAAGTTATGTAAATAATATATTAAAATGAAGCCTTTTAGTTTATAGACCCTGAATAAATATGGAAAAAAAAATATTGTTCATCTTTTCTCCTTTAGGATTTATTACATCTCATTAGGGTTTATTCATCTCTATTAGGCTTTATTACATCTCAATTAGGCGTTTATCATATTTCTAGTATTTGTATATGCATGAAAAGTAAGAACTTTATATGTGGTCTTTGATATCTTAAGGGAAAGAGTAAGAAGATAGCTTAATTATACCGTCTAACTGAAGAGTGTTCCTTATCCATTTTTTAATAATCTAATTAATCCAATATCCACACGAACCAACCAAATATTAAGTCTATAAACATGATGAAACATGTAGACTCAAGAACAGTTCCAAAAACCTAACGACAAGCTTTAAACAGTCTTACATTAGAAAAAAACTAAGGAGTAGCATCAACACATGTGAAAATCGAAAAATATACCTGTCTTTTTCTGAACAGGCGGCTGTACAACGACATGCATAGTAATAACTCCACCAGGAAGGTTGCCAATGCGTGCTCTACATTCAGCAAGAGTTTTTCCATTCTCCAGAACTTTCCCACCATGTATTACTTTCATATCATTCACCAACTTTGGGACTAATGATTTCTCTGTCAACCAAGACAAGACGGCAAAAGGCTTAATCAAATACCTTATTCGAAAGTCGGGCAAGCAGCCTCCTAATATAGCACAAGAATTTTATACTGATCTCCTTTGGTAAAACAGTGTGATACTGATCCTAGCATCTCCTGTACTCTCCAAAATCTTATCAGATAATGAAAGTAAAGTTCATAATGGAGCATTGGTTCACCCAGTATTCGGGCAACAAAGCTAGACAAATCGACTGGCTCATTAAGACAAAGGGACTAGACGATCATGAAAGCTTTTTAAGATAAAAGAAAGGACAAACTCTTCATTGCATGATAAATTATTCAAAAAGTTTTAATTACATGAAAAACTGTCCGAATTTTCGACTACATGACAAACTATGTGGATTTTTTTCATGACGGTTGTTTGATTGTGCACGTCACCGGTTTAGTATAGAGACAGAAAGCTGACTAAAATCCAAAATAGAACAATCAGATAGTGCACAATAAACTTTCTATCACAGAAGAAAACAATCTGTTCAAAATTGAATAGTCTGTGCAATTCAAAATTTTTGAATCATGAAATCAAGAGAGGGTTTGACCTAAAAGAGAAAAAAAATTACAGGCATATGGATAGAAAACAAGTAAATCTAGACAGCATATCGTTGAAATGCTCAAAATCTAAAATTTCCTCTTGCAAACTCGAATGATCAAATGATTTTGACTTAACAAGAAAGGAAACAGTTGGAGTTGAAAGTTAATGATATGGTGGTGTAGAAATATACTACACATGAGAGAGAAATATGGACAAAACACACACTTCACACTTAGTCAGATGTATCGCATGACCAGAAACAACAACAACAGTAATAATATGGCTGTGGATTATTTTTATTTATGAGAAAATTGAGTTGAACCCGACTTTTTTTTTCCTTTCAGAAAAGAATATTGCTTGGTTTTCTTGAACCCCAAAAGATGTAGTTGGAAATTAGAAATCAATTGGTCTGGTATGAAATTATATGTTTCAAGTAGCACAGTACTTTACACATGAAAAAGCAGTTTCATGTTGATAAAGGAAAATATGTCTATAAAGAGAGTATGTGGTGTTGTAGAAGATGATGCCTACTACACACATTAATGAGATTGGGATCCGACTCCGAGTGGAATCCATCTGCACTGTGCGTGTGGTGTGCATAGCTTTTTAAGTTGAATGCATCGAGCAAACACAATCCTTGTCTAGTACATAGATGAAGTAATGCACGATAAAACGAGTAAATTCCATTCCGGTCCCGTTTCATTTTGGTCCAAAAAATTTACTTTGTCCCATGCTTGCATTTTTGTCTCACTAACAAATTTTTACTCAATATATTTTTTGCAATTTTAGCCTAGAAACTATTTGGCATTTTTAATTCCAATTCTTTGTATCATTAACAACAATATAAGCCAAATATAAGATAAAATGAGCAAATGAACACGCGAATATTGGGACCAAAATGAAATAGGAAGGTGTCTTATGAGATAAAAAATGAAATTCACTCACGAGAAAACAGAAAAGCGGAATCACAACCTTGAGGCCACTCAGAGAGAAGCCTTTGCTTAAGAGTTGCAACAGTGAGGGATGATGAATATGATCTATGACCTATATCTGTGCCATCGAAAATTCTGAACTTAAGTTCAAGTTCCTCGCCTCCCACAGCCATAGGAACTCCAATTCAACAAGCTTATGCCTAAAAGAATTCAATTCACCAAAATCCACCTGTCCAACAAGGATTGAGATACACAATAATTAATAGTTTATAACTCCTAAAGAAGAATAATGAGGAACAAAACTTCGCAAGTAATATAGTCCAGATCAATGCCCATTGAGAGACAGAAACACCCGAAAACACTACAATACGTATATTCAAGAAACGTACCAGCAATCGCACATTTGAACCACCAAACAGTAACCACCTCATATGATCCAACAGCTACTCTTATCACAGAAAATTCAAAGAGACCTCTGCATCAAAAATCCTCCCAAAACATACACACATATATGAATCATCAATCTGGTAAATGCTAACACAAAAGTGTTGCAAAGAAACGAAAAATCAATGAAATTAGCTCTCTTTCAACATATATACAAACACATAGATATTAACATGTATGTTTGTATCCATTTCCAAGAATCTAAAATGCCATACATCATATTTCATCTTTAAACCCAATAACAGAAACTACTTCCTTCAAAACCCACAAATTAATCCACAATCCTACGTCACCCCCAATCAAAACCCTAGTTCGTTAAATTTCTTCCAGAAAAAAAAAAAACTTAATTGTGGCAATAAATAATTTATCCTTTTCATAAATAACCTCTTTAGCCTAGGGTCGATTGAAATAAACTGAACATGAAAACAAAAAGAAGAGAGAAAGTGAAGAATAACCGGATCAATAGCGAAAAATGGGTGATTGAATGGAGAAATGCTTCCGGGAAAACCAGATTATGATACCTCCGGAGACCCGGAACGACAACCAAAGATTATAAGCAGAATTACAGGGAGAAACTGGTGTTTCTTTTTTTTTCTTTTTTGTTTTTGTTTTTTCGCAAAGCTTCGTTTGTTGTTGTCAGCTTATCACAGTCGTTTTCTTTCATCATTCCCAATTAGAGGAAAAAGGCCACTCAAAAAATTATAAAAAAACAAGAGAGGAAAAAGTCCTGCTTAAAAAATAAAAAAGGGCAACTAAAAAATAATAAAAGAGGAAAAAGGCTAACTGGTATCAAATTTTAAAATACAATACTTTTTCCAAAAAAAAAAAAAACATATACACACGCATAATATATAATATATTTTTATCGCTAAGAGATAATGTGAAAATAAAAGTAAAAATAAAAATAAAAATGAATTCGAACCTTATACTGGTATATTTTATCGTTAAAGAGATAATGTAAAAATAAAAATAAAGATAAAAAAAAAATGAATGCGAAACTTATGCTTGGAAAAAACTAAAGCTAAAATGTTTCTGTTTTAATATTTTTATGCTTTTATATTTTGTAATTTATGCTTCAAGCATGAAAAATTAAATAAAAAGCATTAGTCCGTATTTCTTATTTTAAGCTCATTTCATTCCTTTTTCTTTATCAAATATATATAATATTTCCCCAGCGATTAGTAATTTTGGTATGTTTTTCTTTGACGTTTTTCATCGTATTGATAGTAGCATTTTGGATTGTTATAGGATCGTGTCGTGCGTATGAGTTTATTCATGAGATTTTAGAATTATAATTTATATAGTTGGAAAAAAAAAGATTATATTTTTATAAATGTATTAAATTTAAGTATTTCATATTATTTTCGTAGAACTCTTTTAAAGTTGCTTCAGTGCATAACTTATTGAATTTTAAAAAAAATTGATGAAGTTTTATTTTTGACGGATTCAAATTTTAAGAAAAATATTTTTTAATTTATGTTTCTACTATACAAATCTGCAAAAAGTTTTCAATTTTGATTTCAATCCCTGCCATTTTTAGAAATTACGCGTATTGCTTTTTCTGTTTTGCAACTTAACCCATAAGATTTTTAAATATCTAAAACTGGACTTGTTTCTAAGTTTATATTTATTTCATAAATACTAATTGTTCATATATTTTTTGGATAATTCTATATTTTATATGATTATTGTTAATACTTTTGTTCTTTACATTAAATAATTAAATACTATTAAATTATAATAGTAAAAATTTTGTTTTATATTAGTGAATAACTAAAACTTAACAAAAATAAATAAATAAATAAGAAGATGTAAAATTACATGGAAATTGAATGTAATTCGTAGTGTTTAATTTTCGTATTAATTTGTTCGGAATTAATAATTGGTTCAATATGCATATTTGACAAATTAAACTAAAGTACTTTGAAAAGTGTAAAAAGTAGTGATAAAAAGGGAATATGATGAGAATGTGATTTTGGATTTGAGTTTGGAGTAATGAGTTGGAGATGACCTAAATGTGTTTTCAGTGATATGGTCATAAGTTGTGTTACGACGAAACAAAACAATATCATTTTTCATTATTAAGAAAAATTTTGAGATCAGATTTACCTTTTCGTTTTTACCACTAATAAACGACGATGTTTTTAAATAATGGAAAAGGACATCCTCATGGTTCATTGTAGTATAACTTATGACCACGTCACTGAAAATATGGCGTTTAACAGCCATATAAGCACATTTTTTATTATGCCAACTAATAAGGATATAATTACATAATAAATAAAATTTTAGGATATAATTGCATATTGAAAAAAGTTTGTGATAGAATCACATAATTGACTATACTTGAAAATAGAATTGTATAATTTTCCTTAAAATTGTACCAAATATGAGACTAAAAACACCGTCTCTTTTTTCCCCCTAATTAACAACTATAATTAAATAATTAATCAATATCTTTCAAAACCTGTTAGATGCAATGCGGTATGTATATATTTGCAATATATAAGATTGAGTTAGTATTAACATAATCACACTCAATAAACACCAACATCTTATATATTTCTTCTACAACTGATCAAACACTACTATACATACATAAACTCTTTATTTCCAAATCAACAACATTAATAAAATAATAATTAATGAATATTGCGATGGCGATGAAGCTGGATGGGATAATGTCGAAGCTTGCTTAATTTATGGTATTGAAGGCAAAATTAAATATGGATGAAGGAAATTAAGGGGTCAATCGTTTGGAATTAATTAATGCAGTAATTAGTAATTAATGTGTGGCCGAAATTGCTTTATTCTGGTTGTATGGCCATGCACGCTAGCTATTCTCCTTGATGAGGATCCCAACTAAGGTGGACTCTAGTCGAATAAATTTAGTTTAGATTCTTTTTTTGTCCCAAAAATGAAACAATTAATTGTCCAAAACATGCATGTTAGACTGGCAAAAGAAGGTGCAATATGCATTCAATATTAACATAAAATATATAAAACACTGCTATATATAAACTCTTCTTTTTCTTCTCTCGGAAAAACTCTTCTTTTTCTTAATCAACAACATTAATTACTTGAATAATTAATCTTCAAAACATGTTATGCATATATATCTGCATTATATTACAGGGTGCAATATAATTCAGTATTAACATAATCACACTCAACAATTAAACACCAACATCTTAATTATTCTTCTTCTAGTACTAATCAAACACAAACCATTCTTCTCTAATCAACAACATTAATTAAATAGTTCATCATCAATAATAATATCGTTCAAGACATGATTTTAGGCTGGTGATACTGTCTAAGAAGTTGTACAAGGTTGCCACTTAGGTGGAGGGACATGACCTCATTGGTGGACCCCACGAGCTTGCCGCCGATGAAGACCGCCGGTAGAGGGGCGGCGCAGCCCATCCTCTTCAGCCCCTTTTCGATTTCGGTGCCGTCGGGATCGGCATCGATCTCGTGGATGTGAGGGTTAACCCTCAGCTCCTTGAATAGAATCTGAACTGCGTAGCATAAGCAACATGTGCTCTTACTAAATATCAATATCCCGTTTTCTGACGCAAGTTTTACTATTTTTTCCATTTCTTTTTTAGGGTTTATTGGAAATTAGGGTTTTGGAGATTAAGTAGGCAAGAAAAAAAAGGGTTTCTTGGAAGAGCTAAGATTTCTTTTTCTTGCCTGAGTTTGAGATGGATTTGCAGATCTATTTATATGAAAGAATAGCTAGGAAAAGAATGGACAAGTTTATTTCTTTTTTATTTTTGGTTTTTTATTTCGAAAAAGAAAAGAGAACATTCAAAAGTAGGTGGTCTTTTGCTTCTTTGATGCTCAAATACCAGCTAGAAGGCACCTTTTCGAGATACTAAAAGTAATTATGTGCCAAGGCGTGGAGAATCACTATGTATATGAATGTGTATTAGTAAATTTTTTCATGGAGAAGAGATCGTGTGTCATTTTTATGAAAATGATCGCATCAAACTTCTCAAATTAGAAAATGCATAACTTTTTGCATAGAAGGGAGTAAATTGCATTTTTGGTTCTATAGGGCACGATCTCATTTATTTTGGTCCCAAATATTTACTTTTAGCCTCATACTTGTAGTTTTGGTCCCATCAACAAATATTCCATCAATTTTTTTTTTTATGTTTGCAAATTTAGTTTAAAAACTATTTTGGTATTTTTAGTTCAAATTTATTTGTATCATTAAGAACAATATAAGCTAAATTGAGCAAATAAGCATGTCGTTTACATAGTAAATTGATTTGGATTTTTGGACTAAAAGTAAATTTTTGAGACCAAAATAAAATAAGACCGTGTCTTATGAGACCCAAAATACAATTTACTCCATAATAACTAGAAACAAACCCTTTATAATATTACATGGAAGTTATTTATTAAGTAAAAAGTTACTTTTAAAACTATTATATATAAAATAGTATCCACAAGGGCTTCTACCTTTGCTGCTCAAAATAATTACCTAAAATAAAAAGTCTAAATATGATTAATAACAATAAGTATTCAGAAATTAAATAATTCATTTACAAAATTAAATATAATAAAATAAAATAGTAAGATGGTAACCGATAAGTAGGCATTATAAAGTTAATAAATAAGGAAATTACATGCAACAAGCATTATATACTGCGGAAGAAAAAAACAAATATTAAAAACAACTTTTACTTAAATATAGAATAATTCACATGTTTTGTCAAATTTGCCAAGCATTTAAATTTTTTATTAATTACTATCAACCATCGATTCAATACAATAATCATATTTTGTGGCTAATTATGTGTTTGTCCCAATAAATCTTTTAGCACTATATACATTGCAATTGCTGTATGAATAAGCTTTGGTATCTCACAAATTTTTTTTCCGATAAAATAGGTTTTTCACATATTCAAATGTAGGTTCGAGTTTGTGTATTTATAAATTTGTATATTATAGTGGATTATTGTTGGTTCGATCTTTCTCTAGCATAAACACATATATTTCACACAATTCTCACAAAAATGAAGATTGTTTTCTCATCCGAAATGATGAGCAGCTTCAATAATTTAAAAATCAAGATGAAAATCAAAAGTGATCCCAAGCAAAGGCCCCATGAGCAAACTATTACCGCCAAGTTTAAGTAAAGATTTTATTATATTTTCAATTTTTATTGTTTGATATATAGTTTTGTAAATCGTATATATTGATAGTTTTTGTTTTTAATACATAGCTTTCGATACAATCGAATTAATCATTTCTATTCTTATAGGTGATGTACACAAATTGTTTAGAGTTGGAAATGTACGTAGCTTTAAAGAGGTGAAAGCTATTAACACAAAGATTATTAATTTCCTCCTCCTTCTTCTCCCTTTTTTATTTTTAAAAAAAATTAGGGTCTGAAAATCAATTATTTGTGAAGTTATTATTAGTTAGACTTTTGTTAAAAAAAGCAAAACTACCATTTAGATTCTAGACAAGGATTATAGTTATGATTTTTCTTTTTTCGTCTTTTTAACTTGTACTTTTATATTAGTTCAGATATAAAAAAAATTAAGTATAAAATATGTCTTTTTATCTATACAATTTTTTCTTATACTCCAAAATTATTATCATAAATTTTTTATTAGCAAAATTTTGTCCGCGTATTGCGTACCAATTTAAGGTAAAATTAGAATTTTCTTTTTTGAGTTGGTAAAGTTAAGAAATTTTGCATATGACACTTCGATATGGATAATTTATTAATTTGTGCTTATAAACACCAAATATTATCTACCAATTACCATAAATATCTTTTTTTTTAAATTATAAAAAGTCAGAAATACTGCATCATGTTAGATGGTGTTTGGTGGGTGGATTTAGAATTGGGAATGGAATTAAATCCAAAATAAGTTGGTTGGTTGATAATTTTGGAATTGATATTTGGGAATGATTCCAAAATATTTAAGAATCAACCAAACTCTTTTAACTTGGTGGGTTTCATTCTCAAACACATAGTCATTCCTTCTACGATCAAACTCATATCCATAGTGATTCTCGACAGTTAAACGAAACGCCACCTTAGAAATCCATCGAACAATCTATCACTGAAAATTTCAATGCAGATCATGTACATTTCATTTAAAAATTTTCAATGTTTATAATATCTTAATGAATGTTATCCTATATAAATTTTTTACAGTCATTAATCCGATATTAAATTATAAAGAAAAATCTATGCATACATTATATATTTGTTTAATTGGAATTTATTATATCAAAATAAACAAAATTATATAAATATAGTAGAAACTAAATTTAATTGGGTAAGTTATTGTCTCTCAACGTTCTTGCTCACTTTTCCAACTATGATATTGCCACAATATTTTCATAATATGTGTGATGTTGTTGAAACATTTCTCAATAGTCATCAAGGAAGAGAGAGCAATTTCGTTGAAGATTCTTGAGTTTCTTAAATCTTTCTCCATTTTTTTATAGTTGTATTTTGAATGATAATTTGTGTTGCAAATCATTAATCTTGTAATTAATAGAATTTTGGATCAAATAAGATTTCAAAAAGTTATTATTTTCAAATATTAGAGTTATATTCAAAATAAAAAATAATTTCAAATAACAATTATGTTCATTTATAGTTAAAAAAGTATTAAAAATAATATATATACGCTGCGTATCGCACGTGACAACTTAGTTCAATATAACTAAGTGCATTATATCACAATAAATTATGAAATTTTTATTTAGTTCTCACAACCACTCCTATATAAATACATGTGTGAGAGCGTGTAAATGTTAGAAGTTTTTCCATTTTATTATATTATGCTTATTTACAAGCAAATTGTGCATAATATTTTGTCATTAAACACAACATATAAAACAAAGAAACATATAACATGAACAAACAAAATATTTTAACGCGAAAATTGGTCCCTTTTTTCATATGTACAAATCTTTAGGTACAATCTCTCTGCAGATGATGCTTTGGGAAAAAGAATGGTACAAGAATAAAGAAACTTGGAGAAACTGATTTTCGAAGAAGAAGAATAAAAGAATCAAAGAGAAAAGATTAATAACACCTGAAAATCATTTCTATGTTTAATACATAGCGTGAAAGGGTGTGATCGAATTGAGTCAAATCGAGTATTTATGTGTTCAAATTTGACTTAAATGGTTACAAACTTAATTGATTTTTAATCAGACTTTAACAAACTTTCTAACTAATATTTTCTTTTAATAATAAATCAATTTAAGTACAAAAATATTATATTAACTCAAATTCATTTTTTTCTTGAAAAAAAATTAATTAAAAGACTTATTATACAAATTACTAATTAAAGATAAAATAAATGTAAGTTTTACAAAAATTAATAATTTTATATTTCTTATAATTTTGATCAGTGAGCTTACTCAAGAGCTTACGAGTAGAATAATACAAAACTTAAATTTGATTTGTTTGATTACGAGTTTTGATAAAAGACCTCAAATAAGCTTTTATAGAGCCAAAATCCGATTAGCTCGCAAGTAGCTCAACTTGTTTACAACGTAAATCCATGCTTGTAGTTTTATTTGGGCGGTTGCAAACTACACTACATATAAAACTTTTTAAAATAAGAATATTGAATTGGAAACTCGTACGTACGTGAGTCTTCCACTAACAATTCTGTTATATAAATTCTCAAAATTGGGTCGGAAATTTTTTCTAGCAGGATATCTAATTCTTCCACAACTCTTTTAAATTCTATATTTGGTATTGATCGAACAACCCCGGCAACTTGTCGGATTATCGTAATGCTAAATTTAGTGCTTAAAACTCCATATTCAA
>AYJT01010274.1:0-10618 GCA_001278415.1 Ocimum tenuiflorum | reverse complement strand
TGGGAGATCGAAGAGTTAGTCCCTTAGCCATAAACATCCGACCTCATTAAATAGCCACATTACAACCTTTTAAAGTCCTGATTGATCTTAGAGTTGGATTTACTTTAGAACTGTGGAGAGAATAGATATGAGACAAATCTAAGTCATACTTTCACGATTCTCGATGATGAGTGTAAACACAATCTGTGGAGAGGTGGTTTGTTGACCTTGATTGCGAAAAGGTTGAAGATTGCTCTGCACAAATCTGATAGGGTGAATTTGAGCAATGACCTAGACATAGCATACTTAGCGACTGTCAGAATGATCCAAGAAGAAGAAGAAGAAGAAGACGAAGGATGAGGAGCAGATTTTGCTGGAGATGTCAAATGGTGATCTTTTCCCTTTACCCGATGCCAACCTTACACACATTGAGGGACTTGGGTCTAGGGGATGCGCATATGAGGAAGATGGTGTCTGTGCGAGGAATTCGGAACCCAGTTCGGCTACTTCAGCTGTGGCCTCGAGAGGAGGAACAAGAAGGTGCTCAAGAGGGGGATGGAGAACATGAAGATGATGATGATGGAAAGAATGGTCCCGGGAGCAGTATGTACATTCCCCCACCATCTCCTTCCTATTTTCAGCTTGTGTACCAGAGTGGGGATGATTTTCCGTTCCACCATGACACAAGGAGAGAAATCCCAGAGAGCTTTGACAAGTGAAGTGGAGGTGTTGTTCATATTGGGAGATCGAAGAGTTAGTCCCTTAGCCATAAACATTCGACCTCATTAAATAGCCACATTACAACCTTTTAAAGACCTGATTGATCTTAAAGTTGGATTTACTTTAGAACCATGGAGAGAATAGATATGAGACAAATCTAAGTCATATTTTTACGATTCTCGATGATGAGTGTAAACACAATCTTTTCTTTTTGTCAACTGTGGTGTGTGGTTCTTTAATTTCCCTTGTGAGAAATGATTGAAGAGCTCAATGTGCATAGAAATATAGTTTTTGTTGATTTTTTATTGGATTTTATGTCGAATTGACTGTTTAAGTTTGAGTGTCTTCATTCAGGTTAAACTATGTTATTTATTATTTCTAATGATCAATGACAACCAAATCGTTCAAGTTTGGGGAATGATAATCGGTCATTTTGCATGCGTTTTAGTGTCAAATTTTTCATAGTGTTAGTTATATGTGGGTCCTATTCGATCGATTATCACTGTCTTTGTGTACTTTTGTGTTCGTGTATGGTTTTTACTATTTTCATAGGTTTTCGTGTGTTCGAGTAATTTAGATAATTCACGAGAAAGTGTGGATTTTTGACTAATGCAGAAGATGAAATAGATCGCCGCTAGCGACCTACCGACCTCATCCCAAGCATTACTCTCGGGTAGCCGGGAGTGTCTCGTTGGGTATCGGGTCCGGAGCATCAAGCACCAAGTCTTGGGTCGACGCGCCAAACTATCGATCATTTTCTCTGAGCTATCGACCAGTCCAACATTGAAAAGTCTCGGGTCGCTAATGGCATTCCATCGAACGAGGGTTCTGAGTAGTCAAAAGATACAAAAGAAATAAGTCTCAGGTTAACAGCACTGAGCCGTCGATCGATATTTCAGAGTTGTCGACCAGAACACATGGATGAAGTCTCTGGTCACCGAGAGCGTGCCATCGAGCATTGGACCAAGGTGTCAATGTCGAGTCGTTGGTCGATGACTCTTTATCGATTGATCGACGACTGTGGGCCTGCCATCGAACATTTTTCTTGGGCTTTTCAGCCCAGCTCCGTGTTTTAACCTAATTTTACCCCAAAACTATAAATGGTTGTCTTGTGGATGAATTTCAGCAGTTTTTTACTAGGGTATAGGTGTACTTTACATTCAAACACTTTTACATTAGTTTTTATTGCTTTTTGGATTTGGATCGTTGGAGTAGCTTGTTGTTCGTCGTGTTCTTCATTTATCTTGTAAACTTATTTATTTTGCTACCGTAGTAACTCGTGAGTTTTCGAATATTGAGCATTTATATCAATCTTCCTTTGAGTTCGTTGATATCTTCCATCTTTTCTTTTTTCTTTTTTTTTTTATTGCTTTGATCATGTGTAGCTAATTAATTTGTGGGATTCTAAGGTTAATGTTGTAAAGAACGATTATGGATTGATGACTTGAATTTAATTGTCAACAATAAATTGTCTTCAATGAGTTCATAATTAATGTTCGTCAAATTAGGACTTTAAGGCATTAATAGATTCATATTTTGAAAGGATTAATTGGAGTAGATTAGCTTCGAAACAATTAATTGGTTTTGGTGTTTATTCTTTTTGGAGTTTTTAATTACTACTTACACTCAAAAGGTGAAAAAAGGTCATTCAAAATCTACTCCGTTCTTTTACTTAAAAGGTTCATTCGGTAATTTCAAAAATCAAATCATTCTTGATTTTGTTGACAGTTGAATTCACATTGTTAATCCGTAATTTGCATTTATGGCATGATCCTAGAACCCCCTTTTTTTATAGTTGTCTTAATTGTGGTTGTTGCCTTTCTGTTTTCATTCACTTATCATTTTATATTCATAAAAAATCCGAAAAAGTAAACTCATTTCTTTTTTGATCGACTGGACAATAGGACTATCAATACAAACTAGTGTTTAACGATTTTTCTTTACACCTAGTCCCTGATGATCGATATTTTTAGTAATGCGATCCGTTTTTTTTGTGAGGAAAAATGTGTATCAATAGGTCCCACTCACATGAAAACACCCCTTAGTACGAGATATGAGAAAAAATCTGCACCATCATATCATTTAAACGGACATCCGAGATTTACCTTATTTAATATTTCGGATTGCATATGATAAGCATGTAATTTGAATATGCGGAATAACATTCATATAAGAAGCAGATAACTTGCATCAGGGATTTAGATAACTTGCATATGCAGAATGTAAAACCATCATATGCAACCGAAAATATTAAACAATAGAGAAATCAGATTTGTCCATTTCAAAATCTAGTGAATGAAATTCGTTCTCATTTCTCAAGATATTTAGTTTTCAAAATCTTAGATTTTCCATAAATTCAATATCAAAAATAAGAGAATTATCAATTTAGAACTCGAAATATGATTTATCTGTCGATCCAGGACCCAAAAAATTGATTGTCAATCCAGGACTCAAGAGATTGCTAAGATTCTCAATTTAGGAACCGAAAGATTGCGAGATTCTCACAACCTCCATACTTAGTGATGTTAGTAAGTCAGCCAACGAAAGATGATATAGTCGTTACTGTTGATGTTGTGATATATTTGGAAACTTCAAGAAAGAACTACTAGCGAATTGAATAGAAAGTGGGAGATGAATATATTTTTTTACTAGTCGGATGACATTAGCCCCTTTACAATCAAATCCTATTTATACAATGACCCACCAGTGGCTTCCTCAGAATCATGGCGATGCTCACGTTTACATCGTGGATGCTTAGAAAACGTCCCTAACCTCCAACTGGTTGGTGGGTAGTTCGAATACTTCGGTCCCATGACTTTGGGTTGGCGGGCTTCGAACTTGCTGCCTTCGGATCCTTGAGCCTTCAGCTCCTTGTCCTAATGTTGTAATTGTCCTGATTAATAGATTTTCGATTGGGCATTGGTGATATGGGCCGAATTAAACTTCTCCCCCAACAATAGCCCATTTATTTCTAAGGGAAGAAGGGACTTTTGTCTGAGGAATAAACTGTTGATTAGTATACAACCTTAAGTTACAGGAGGGACGTTACATTTTCTGCGCTTCTGTGGCTCGCGCAATTTTGGCCAGGGTTTAGTAGGCCTGTTTTTCGTCGGGACTTAGCGGGCCCGAGATGTTTCGAAGGTTTGTGATCTCGGCCAGGGCTTAGCGGGCCTGGTTTTTATCAGGACTTAGTTGGACCGAGATGTTTCGAGGGTTTGTAACCTCGGCCGGGGCTTAGTGGGCCTAGTTTTTTATCGGGACTTAGTTGGACTGAGATGTTTCGAGGGTTTGTAACCTCGGCCGGGGCTTAGTGAGCCTAGTTTTTTATCGGGACTTAGTGGGCCCGAGATGTTTTGAGGGTTTGTAACCTCGGCCAGGGCTTAATGACCTGGTTTTTTTCTTTGGACTTAGTGGGCTCGAGATTTTTTTTTTAAACGTTTTGATTTTTCCTCTTTTTGTTGGATTCTACGGGCTCTTGGGCGATTACAGCCCATGCTCTTTGAATTCGACATCTTGTTTCTGGGCTTGGAACCCTTTGCCCCATATGGTGGGTTGTTTTCCTGACAACACACAAATTGGTAAGACCATTTTTCTTGATGAATTTTAATTTAAAGTTCATTTGACTGTAGGTATCTTCGTGTCATTCCAGGTTGTGTTCTCGATCGATGTCGAAGCTTTGGGCATTTTGGACCCTCGATTCATCCCGTTTAGGCAGGATTTTTTGGATGGACGGTTTGTGGCTCTATCTCAGCGAGTGTGTCGGTTAATTTCCATGGGCCTTTCCGAATTCTTGGGACCCTCTGTAAATACCCCCTTTTGCAGCGAAGGTCTCCCTTTCGCGACATTTTCCAGAGGTTTTTCGTGAGAATCACGGTCCCGTCTGATTTTTTATTAGTGTTCATTCTAGTTTTCTCTTAGCGATTACTTATTTATGGCTTCTATTTCATCCCAGCCCGATTCGTTCTTTGTCGGTGTTAAGAGTAGGCTTCATAAAAATAACCTCGAGTCGTTTTTGCCCAAAGTAGTGATCGATGAAGGGTGTAATTTTCATGCCCCCAAGTCTGAGTTAGATTATCATACCCCTCCCCCCCGGGGTATTACACTTTTTATTCATTAGTGGTGAAGAGGACGGGCGTGGGCTTTCCTTTACACCTCTTTTTTGTAGACGTTTTGAATTTCTACGGAATTGGCCCTGGTCAACTTCTTCCTGCTTCATGGGGTCATTTCGTGGACACTCTTCTCTTATTTCTAGACAATAGACTAGGGGTTCCTAGCTTGAACGAGTGTAATAGTTTATACATATTGGTTCATAAGAGGGATAGCACCTATTGTTTTAACAAACGGTTCGCTAAGTCGGCAATTGTAGTCAAAGGCCTCCCTTCAAATTCAAATGGATGGTTTCGATATTTTTTCTTTACTGAACTGCTGAAGTTGGGGCCTTGACCTCGTGTTCGTTTTGTTGTGGCCGAAAGTAGGTGTCTCTTGACTGGGTGTTTGGTGAGGGTTTCGAGTGTGTACTAACCGCTTCATTATTTTCGTAGAGCGGAATCGACTCCTCTAACCGCGGACGATGTCAAGAGGTTGGAGCTTGTGAAGGTTTTGGTTGGCAGCCCTTTGATAAGCTACGAAGGGGTCGGAGCATAAATTCCGAGTTTGTTTTGGATCGTGAGGGGAATGTTTTCCGCCTAGCTGACATTGCAAGCGACATGTCTGTATTTCTCAATCTCGATAGCCTGGAGTCTCAATTCATGATTCTGAGTGCACGCACAATAATGATGCGAATCCTAAAGTTTCAGACTATTCTTCGGCGAAGAAGGTCAGGACCAGTGAGATTTCGACCTTCGGAACTCCTCCCTCCAATCTGGAGCCCGAGGCCAACCACGATGACTGGTTCAACCTTGAGCTGGCCAATCTTTCCCTTCCGCTAAGGCAGGTGTCCTGGGAGAATACCGCGATCAGGGGTGTTCGGCTACCGATCAAGGGACTATCCCTTGTCAGAGTTCTTCCCTGAATTCCGCGAGGTTGCATTTTGACGATGGACTGGAGAACAAAGCCGCGGTGGAAGGGTATCTCCTCGAACATATCAGCTCTCCCTAGAGCCTACCCCGATAGAGGCTGGGAACATTCCGCATTCAGAGCTAACCTACATCGCTAAAAGATCGGCGAAGGTAACCCCTTTGCTTCCTCTTCTAGGTACATTGTCTTTGGTTTTGCCTCACTGATCAATTTTTTTTTTCAGGTGGCCAAGGACATCTGCATTTTCAAGCATACCTGAGGTTGTCATCTTAGCGAGCTGAAGAAGATTCCGACACTCCAGGCCGAGAAGTCTTGTCTCGAGAGGGAGCTCAAGGAGGCACGGTCATCTTCTCTGGAGAACCTGGCTACGGCTACTTAAGAGATACACCATTTGAAGGTCGAGGCTCGAGGGCATAAGTTTCAATTCTGCGAGCTGGAGAAGAATAAGGATGAGGCCCTAAAGAGGGCTAGGGATGTCGAGCACAAGGTTCAGGAGTTGCGAGAGGAAGGTCGCTTTCAAGAGGGAAAGGGCTAGTTTTTAGGAAGAAAAGGTTGCTCTTGAGGGCGAGAAGGGAAAGCTCGAGAAGAAGTTGGAGGATGCTTATTGTGGCCATGGGTTGGACTGGAGCAAAGTGATCAGGGGTGAGCATTTTGTCCCTAAGCTGCACGCTATTGCACGTAATGTTGCCGCGGGTATTAAGAGCGAACTTGAGGGGTTGTACCCCTGTGAAGATTTTGCGTGGGTTCTCTCCAAGGCCTTGAGGAGGCCGAAGTCGTCCTAAGCCCCTGGCCCTTACCCTCTCTGGCCTTTGGTTTTCGCGTAATCTTTTGTTCCTTTTTTGTACTCAATGTTGATCTGTAATAGTTGGTAGGGATTATGGACGCCCCTTTTTTATTTTTGTAATCTAAACCTTATTTAGGCAATCATCCCGTTATTATTTTAGATCTGTTACTTGATAACTGCTTCTAGTTTTTGGAGTATGCATACTTTTAATTTTTGGGCTTCCACTCTTCCGTGTTCGGAAGTTCAACCTCAACGGGCAGGGCCTTTCAGTCCCTCAATCTCTTAACTAATTTTTTGGATCTTTCATCGCGTATATGGAGTACGAATTTTGAGGTTGTTGGCGGTTTCCCCGATTTTCCTGCCTCTTATCCCGTCCTTTTAACTGACACCATTCACATCAGACCCGTCCGTTCACATCTATCACCTCGCCTTTATTGTGCATGTTTGAAGCACGTGCGTGCGTTCCCTATAAATTCAGTTACCTTTTCAACGGAGCCCCTACATTTGCTATTACTGGAAATCCTTTATTTCTTTCGTAAGTTTCGATTTTGGTTATTTTTTTTCTGCTTTGTGTCTTTTCTCCGCGATTTCATGGATTTTCGTGATTCCAATACGTCTCATGATCCTTCCTTGAGTTCTTCGATCGAGTCTTCTTTTCCTTGTTTCCCAATCGCTGTCACCTTGGGAGAGGTTTTTCATGCCCATGATCCCATGGAGCGCGATAATCGCGTTTTAAGTTCGTCAGTGACCGAGAGTAGGAGTAGGTAGACATTCAATGATCTTTCTCGCATTTTTTCTCATTATTTTTGCCAATGCCCACCACTATTGATGTTGGGGTCAATGGTGCAATGAATTTTCCTCCTGCTGGATACACAACCAGAAATACCGCCATGTTATCGGCGGGGGCCGGTTTACCTCTTCACCCATTTTTCTGGGATGTTTTGGAATTTTACGGGATATGCCCGATGCAACTCCATCCTTCTTTATGGTACCACCTTGTTGGTACTTTTGTATCTTTTTATTGATAGGTGTCTGGAGGTTCTTTCCCTTTGGGTTTGGAACAATCTGTATAAGTTAGAGGAGGGTTCTAAGGTACGGATTTATCTCATCATTCCTTGGCCTCGGTGTCCTTCTGCCCTCGTGTATGAATAAATGTTTTTATTTTTCGAACCTTGACGATCCTTCGAAACTCCAGGATAGTCTTAATGAAGACAAATGTAGGTGCCATTGATCATGCTGAATGCTTGTATGACTGTAATCTAATGTATCCTCTTTCTTCACAGGTTATTATAATACCAAGCTTCACCGTCACGAGCAGGTGCAAGTTCAGGCTGCATTTTGGGTAACGAACCGATCTTTTGCCTGGCTTCGGGCAGGTCGCGATATCAACTACCAATTTGCAGATCTTATAGGGGAGAGCTCCTGAAGTTGGGTTTGTGCAATACGAGGATGGCTGGTTTTTTGGATCTAGATGGTCTATCGCTCTAGATGGAGGATGATCCCGAGGATCCAGTTGGTATTCTCGGCGATCCTCCCGATGTCCCTACGGCTGCTGTTGCTGAGGCCAATGAGCCTCACGTGGTCGATGTTCTTAACCCTTCTGGAGAGAAGCAGGATGTTCCTGTTTCGAAGGGAAAAAGAAAGACGTCGGCTTCCCCGATCCAGTATCCGACGAATCCTGTAAAAAAGCCGATGTCCGGAGTTCTCCCGAAGGGCCAGCGTATGAGGTCCCTACCCAAGGGAAAGCTTCTGGCTGCTTCCATCAAAGCAACAAATGTTGGAATTGGTAGGGGTCAGGCCTTGAGGACGGTGAGGAATAAGTTGTTCTCTGGGGCGAAGGGAGCTGACTTGAAATCAGCGGTTGCGCCTCCTCTAAGAGGGGCTATATCGGCCGATGCCGGGGATCCTAATGAACGGGCCATGGAAGCCTACATCCAAGAGGATGTGCAGCTCTTATCAGGGGAGGATTCGGTGTCACGGGATACCTTTTTGGCCAAACGAAAGGCCACCATCCACCAGATCGCCGCCAACGTATGTTGTTTGTTCTTTTTCTTCATCGTATCTCTTTTTTGACTATCTTTCAGGGTTTCTAACTTGGTTACTGTGATACCCTGTGTATATTTTCGAAGTTTTAATTAATTATTTAATTATTTTCCCAAGTTGCGGGAAATAATAGTACGATATATATAGAAATCGAGAGCTACAAGCTCACTTATAAGCTCAAAATCGAGACTTTCATGACTTATGTCATGAAATGAGTTATAATATAAAGTATGAATTATAACATAAGGCCCTCCCCAAGCCCTAACCCTAACCTTTTTTCCTCCAAGTATAAATAGTGATTTTGAGAAAGTGTCCCTTATTCTCTCTTGTCACTTCTCATGTGTTGAAGCTCTATCACTCAAAAACACTCAAACTCTTGCTAGAATTCCACTCATTTAACTTGGAGATCTCTCAAGGAGGGAGCTTAGTAAGAACACCCAAGCCAGACCACCTTCATCACCATCATCCTCTCTCCCTTGAACCACTAAGGTATGCTAACAAGAACTCTTTTCTTTCCATTAGTTCCTTGGTGTCCTTCTTTAGAAATATGATGGGAATATATGATGGAACCATGAAATATTGTTTAAATACCTAATTTTGATGAATTGATGATAAGTCGATGTGATATTTTCGTGTATTTTGAGCCATGAGACCATTGTTGAAACTTGAAAGTTGAAAATCATGCATATGTGAAATCTTGTGCTTTGAATCTTTGTTTTCATGGATAATTATACCTTGTTATATTTCGAACCTAGATGCTTATTAAACCCTAGGATCCCTTATTCTTGCTTGTGGGAACTAGGAATGATCTTTGGAAATAGCAAAACATCAAAAATTCGCCATTTTTGCCGTTCTCGAACATGTGGCAGATTCTGTCATTTGATAGAAACCCCCCCCCCTTCACACCGAAAGCCCCTGTTCTACACACGCGCGGCCTTGTGCCTGAGGCATTCTATCGAAAGGGGTACCCTATTCAACCGAATGCCCTGCCAGCTGTCAAGCACTTAGACCCTTTAGCTGATTTCGATCGAATGTGCCTTCCAGACCACCCATTTGATCGAACGGGGTGACCAATTCGAATGAATGGGGTCTTTACCATTCAATTCTTAATTCTGACACGTGCCCATTCGACCCAAACCCTTCATATTCGACAGAATGACTCTATTTTACTCCGATTACTCAACTTAAGTCCCAGTATCACGTATTCAAAGTTCGAAAACTATTCTTACTCATCAAATACGAACAACTGAGGGTCCATGACCCGACTTAAGTCAAACCTTTGACCTGACTTAAGTTAAACCTTTGACCCGACTTAAGTCAAACCTTTAACTCGACTTATGTCAACTCTTTGACCCGACTTAAGTCAAGACTTCAACTCGACTTAAGTGAAACCTTTGACCCGAGTTAAGTTAAACCTTTGACCTGAGTGTAATCAAACCTTTGATCGAACAAACCCAACCTTGAATATAACTTGTACTATTAAATGAATTCGATAAAATAAGCCTGTTCAGGCGAGCTAATGCTCTCAGATATTTAAATCACATATCACTACATGCCAATATGTGTCCTCACTTGTGTTAATCTGTGAAGGTGATCGAGATTCCGATAATTCTGAGACGAGCAGTCGATGAGTCCAGCGAGAGTAAAGCTATTGCTAAGATCGAGGTGGGCTTTCCTATATACTAAAACCAAAATGAAATATTTTACTGCTGATACACATTTTTCCTAATGGATAAACAGGTCGCAGTATTAAAATATCGGTCCACAGGGACTAGATGTAAAGAAAAATTGTCAAGCACTAATTCGTCTTCGATAGCTCTATTGTCTAGCAGAACGAAAAGAGAAAGGGTTCTAAACTAAGTAAACAGGGACGCAAACAGAATTGAATATCACATTAACAAACACTAGGGATTTCAGGATTATATCATAAATGCAAGTCAAGAATCAACAAATTAAAATCAATCACCAATGACATCGAGAATATTTTGATTTGCAAAAACACCAAATACACCTTTTGAGTTATAAAACAGAGTAGATTCTCAAAAACTCTTTTTCATCTTTTGAATGTAAGTAATT
>AYJT01010269.1:0-14120 GCA_001278415.1 Ocimum tenuiflorum | reverse complement strand
GTCCACCACCATCAGCAGACTCATAACGGTTCATCATACCACGATCCTTGCTAAAACCAGGCCCACCACGTAATGCTATATCCCTTATTTCAGGAGGCACAACTTGGTTGGCACCCTCCAAGACTTTAATAAGATCAGGAGCATATTTCCAGTCCTGCTCCGAGAAAAATGTATGTGCGATTCCCGTAGCACCAGCTCTCCCAGTTCTTCCAATGCGATGAACATAGTCCTCAATTCCCGTAGGGAAGTCATAATTGATAACTACCCTGAAGATGTGACATAACAACAGAGAGGTAAGAATGCAGGAAGTGCTTATGATGAAAAGCATGCGCAGAGGTACATGAATGTTTCAAAATTAAAAATGTGTTGAGATTAATCTTAACCCAACCTTTATACTTCATATGACAATAGGAACCAACACAGTAAAGGTGAAGTCCTGACCTTATATCTCTTATATCAAGCCCTCGGGCAGCAACATCAGTGGCAACAAGAATTGGAGACCTTCCAGCCCGGAATTGATTCAGCACCCAATCTCTCTCACCCTGAGATTTGTCTCCATGAATTGCAGCAGCACCAAAATTACGCCCAATACTACGCGCCAGCTGGTCACACAACTTTTTAGTGGAACAGAATATAATGACTTTGGAGCCAGGTTCTTGTGATCTAAGAATTTGCTCCAAGCGTCTCTGCTTGTCCATTTCAGGGACTAATTCCACATGCTGCAAGGTACATTTTTCAGGAGTGAAATAAAAAGCCATGAAAAAGGAAAACGATCATCGGATACAAAATGAATGATAAAATCCAGAGAGGAGCAAAATGCAGAAACAATGAAATGAACCTTAAAGGTTACTGATTGTGATTGGATAAGATAAATGCAACTGAAGTGTTTTTCACAAAAGATACTGTGTGTGTGTGTGTTTGTATTGTGCCTCTGTCTAATAAGAAACTATCCATGACACTGAATGCACTGTGGTCATCAAAAACAGCAGCGCAAACAACACAAGATACATAATTTTAAATTTACCGACATGAAAATAAATTAGAAAATGAGATATTCGGTAAACAAATGAAAATGCACAAAAAGCAACTTTCATTGGGTCATAGTCACAATAAACCTTTAACAGCCAAAATACCATGATATTGACAGTGCAATGTGTGAATAATAAATAGAAGATGGAATTTGATAAGTAGAAACTTATCAGTCAAAGCCCAACATAAAACAACTGGTAAGCCACAAATCTGCCTAAATTTGCAAAATTCCAGAACGTATAGAACTTATAATTCAAAATTCAGTTTTAAGAACGGCCAAATAAAATATTGCAAAATACCTGTGTGATGGATTTATTTGCAGCAAGTTCATCGACACTACCAATATTAACTTGTACAGGATTCACAAGAAGGTCACTTGCTATTTTTCTGACTTCTTTGGGCCACGTTGCGGTGTACATGAGAGTTTGCCTTTTCGGAGGAATCTCATTAACAATTTTGCGAATTTGAGGCTCAAACCCCATATCCAGCATTCTATCAGCCTCATCAAGAACAAGGAGGGAGACCTGTCTGAAGTCAATCCTCTTCATTTCAAGGATGTCATTGAGCCGACCAGGGGTTGCCACAACTATATCGGCCCCTCGGTCCAGCTCTTTTAATTGAGGGCCTTTTGGAGCACCACCATACAAACACTGATAAGGGAACAAGTCAATCATCTAGTTCAACCATTTGAACTACAACTAAACTATTATAAAAATCAGAAGAAAATAATCAGCTACCTACCGTGCAAGAAACTCTAGATGATCGACCAAACTTAATTGCTTCATCCTGGATTTGAGTGGCTAGCTCCCTTGTTGGAGCCAACACCAACACACTTGGGCCATTCTGAGGATTGTTACGGAGTCGCCTTAGGTGAAAGAATGCCGGGATCAAATATCCCAGTGTTTTTCCAGAACCTGTCTTAGCAATAGCAACTATGTCTCTGTGCTGCAAAGCAATAGGCCAAGTTTGTGCCTGAATCGGTGTAGGAGCAGAAAAACCAGCGATATGCATCTGCAAATATACAAGTTGGAAAAAAAGCCTAATAAGAATAATTGTTAAGGCAGCATGCAACTCAGTACAACATGACAAATAGAGCCCACACTAGTTATACGATGTTTAACCAAAATAGATGAAAGCATAGAACACTAAGGAGACAAAATGAATGCTAAACAAAATTCAAAGTGTGCAGTTGCTTACTGAAGCAACTCGAGGCATAAAATGGAGCAAATAAAAGAGAACAAGCGGAGCCAATAAGCTACAAATTCCAGTCACATATAGTGTGAATTGGATGAAGCACCATTCAACAAGAAGTGCTATAGAAAAGCTCCAACAATCCATTTTGTACTCTCAAAAACTCAGAATAGTTGTTGCATAGTTATGAGCATAGCACTGCAGCGTACGACATGTGCTCCTCCCCCGGAGCAGATATCGCACCTGCGACAAGTTAGAATTGATAAGCTAAAAGTATGAATTTTGTGATTGAAACAAAAGGGGGAATTTTTTAATGGATATCATTAGAATTCAACTGATACGGATTCTACTACTTACCTCCTGCAGTAGCTCTGGTGGAAACCCAGCAGCCTCAAATGTCATAAATGGAGCAGGAACATTTTCACCCTGAATTATTTAATCAAGTATAGTCAACATAACATTCCAATAAACTACAGAAAAACACATACATATACAAATGACATAAAAAAGTTGTAACTGAACCAAGCCGAACTTCAAAATTACTATGTATATCCATGAGTTAATCTGACCAGAACTGCTTCAACTATATCTATTATTGATTTACACTTTATAGATAAGAGGATGATCTTCCAGCATCAGATTCAAGATCCTTTTCTAACAATTGGTTGATGATAACATCTGCAAGTAGTTCTAATTATACAAATGTAGTCCAAACATTAAACTTTAAATTTTAATTCAGCATCTAAATATTCAAAATTACTATGTATATCCATGAGTTAATCTGACCAGAACTGCTTCAACTATATCTATTATTGGTTTACACTTTATAGATAAGAGGATGATCTTCCAGCATCAGATTCATGATCCTTTTATAACAATTGGTTGATGCTAACATCTGCAAGTAGTTCTAATTATACAAATATAGTCCAAATATTAAACTTTAAATTTTAATTCAGCATCTAAATACAGAAAAAACCAAAAGAACCTTTTTACATGATAGCAATAGTTATTAATAATGTTTCATGAGTCATTCAACGACAATTGAATTCGCTTCCCAGAGAGGTAGAGGCAAATGATCCATAAAACTACAAACCGTGGCTGTCACTTCATGCTTTTGACGATAAATTTCAGCAGCTGATAAATGACTAGGATCTGAAGGTCCCATCATTGCTGCAGGAGGCCTCACAAAAGCATTGTTTGGATATTGTGGGCCACCTGACGGATGGCCATAGCCACCGGGCAAATGGAGGCCAACATTCAATCTGCCTGTAAGACTTGGTGCGACATTTTGAGAAGGGAAATCACTAACTGTTTGATCCTGATAAAAGAAAGAAAAGCCAATCAGTCTCATAAAACATCCAACTCGGTGTGTTTGCAATCATTAAAGAGAGCAGAAAGCATTACAATGAAACAGGCAGGTAAAAATCATGCTCCATCTACATGTATAAGTAACTGTCAGGAAATTGCAGCAAACACTGTTTAATCGAAATTATTTACCTGCTGGCTTCTAGAAATAGGCAATGGTGCAAGCTTTGGCAGCTGATGAGGTGCCGCGTTGACATCCTTGGGGGTGGTGTAAAAATATTCATTCCCAGGCCTTCCAAATTGATTTTCGTCATATGGCATATTTGACCCAACCGGAGTGTGATTCTGCTGCTGGCCATGCATCTTGCCAGGCCCCATCTGATTTTGAAACCTAGAAACATGTTGTGGGTGTGTCAACTCTGTCCCTGTTGGCTGCAAATGCACTGATGGGTTGTTTGTTTGCATGTTAGCAATTGATCCACCATAATGTGCACTTTGATTTGATTGAATGCTCATCTTATGCGTCAAGTTCTGAACAGGAGGAGTCCCAGTTTGCTGAACTGAAGCTGGTGAAAACCCAGCCTGGTTTAGTTGCTGAAACTCAACATCATCTCTATGAGGAATTCCAGCTTGTTGCTCGCGAGGTGGAGGATAATGTTGCCCCTGAACCAAATGCTGATGTGATGAAGAAAACCCCGATAGTCTACCCTGATGAGAATCAGTATCATCTCTCTGGCCAAGTTCCATCTTATGTTCTTGTTTCTGAGGCAACTGCTGCCCCGCCATTAGATGCTGAGACTGTTCTGAGAAGCTTGGTGGCCCTTGTGGGGGCATGTTCGATTGATGCATTGCATATTGGGTATGCCGATGAGCAAACTGGAAATCTTGTGGAGTCCCCATCTGTGTACCTGGGTACATTTGTCCCTGTTGAGCATGAGGCATTTGCTGCATAAGCTGATAGGGAGCTTGATTCCCTGGCTGCATAGATATTTGTTGCATTGACTGTGGATGTCCCTGCCCTGGCTGTGTAGGCATTTGCGCTAACTGAGATGGGACTTGTTGGCCAGGTTGTTGTTGCATTTGTGGCCTCACTTGCTCAGGTGCTAAATGACCATGTTGCTTCGTAGACCCCAAATGAGACCCCTGTATATGCCCAGGGGCCATCTGTGATGTGATCTGTGTCTGCGAGGACGAGCTCAAAATCTTCCCGTGTGGAGGCTGCTGACCTAGTGGGGTTTGAACATTCTCTGGCAATGATGTTCTGGAACCTGGGATAGGATTCATCTTAGGCATGGGGGCTGCAGAAGGTGGCCCAGGTGGCAAAGGAGGTGGTAAAGGTGTGGGTTTTTCATACTGAGTGACATTTGTCTCAGGATTCCAATAATATAGTAGACCTGTACTTCCATCAATTAATCCTTTCCAAGGTTCAGGAAGAGTCGGATCATCCGGAGCATATCTGGGCCCAAGTGTGCTAGGGGATGCCTCCGCAGTGGTCATTCTAGTTCAATTCACTACGGCAGATTGTGATCTCAATGCCAAAACTAAAAACATAAATATAAGCATAACAGTCAAAAACGAATAGAAAAATGAAAATCAAGCATTTTAACTTCAAGAAATAATGAATTGGGGCAAAGCTGCATCAGCAGCAAGTATGATTGAAATTTTTTAGAGGTACAAGAATAATATATTGAAGTTCGCCTGCCAGCTGATACAATTATGTTGTAACATAAAAGAATATTGAACCTACTCAAATCCAATCTGTAGCATCAATTATTAGCCACCGCTGGAAGGATCCCAATAAAATCGAAACTAATAACAAAAAACAGTAGCCCCCTGATTCCAAACGCAATTCGAATACAACAACTGCAATGGAGACGCTAATTAACCATTCGTAACCCTAGAACTTCAATGAAGAGTGGGAAAAACGAGTATATCTCTTTAAACTAATACATATTTCATCAATTCTTCGGCCGTTCATCGCATCTAGCATCAAAGCCCGTACAAATTGTAATCGAGCAACCTGACAACCACCAATTAGTTTTATCGGAAACTAATCACTCACCTTTGGAGAGGAGGGTAGTCGAGCTTCAGAGATTATCTGTTGAACTCTGCAGTCTCGAAATCGAACAGGAAAGTTGTTAAATCCCGTTGTTGCTGGGAGAGGAGGAACTGAGGTTGTACGAGGGAATGAGGTTTTCTTTTTGTTGCAAAATAGTTGGGTTAGGGTTCAGAGCGGGAGATAATCAGCTGTGTGCTTCAACACGGTCTCCATTGTGAAACTGCCGCGTTCTCCCCTAATAAACCAATGAGAAATAAGATGAGCATTTCATTTTGACCCCAAGTACCAAATTAGTTTGCCTGTAAATTGCATTTTCGGTCTTGTATGATACAATCTTATTTTATTTTAGTTTTAAAATTTTATTTTTAGTCTCAAAATCAAAAAGTTTGTAATTTGGATTCCAAAATCAATAAATTATTGTGTGAATCGCGTGTTCATTTACTCAATTCATCTTATATTTAGCTTATATTGTTTTTAATGATTCAAAGAAATTGGAATTAAAATGCCAAAATAGCTTATAAACTAAAATTGTAAAATATTTTGATAGAAAATTTATTGATGGGACAAAAATGCAAGTATCTGACTAAAATTAAATATTTCGAACCAAAATAGAGCGAGATCGTATTCTGTGGGGTTAAGAATGCAATTTACTCTCTAGTTTTACATCTCGACTTAGCACAAATAAACATATTATTATATTGCGTATTCATGTACGGTTATCGTACTTTACATAAATTACCAATCACACTTTATTGTGTATTCATGAAAATGCCACGAATTTAGGAAAAAATTGACATAAATGTAGTTATATCTTGCGTGTCTAGTATATTTATTATAAAATAAAATAAATTATTGGTCTGATTTTTTTCTTTTTTATCTTTTGGGTATTGCCTATAAGTATCGGTTGTAACTTCCTCAATGCCCCTCTTCTTTTTTATTCATTTAATGCATTTATATTTTGTGAAGAAAAAAAAAAGTATACTGATGATGTCCAGATTACGGTGCTAAAATATAATTAGAAAAAGTAAAGTATGTTTGTGTAAATTTTAATAATGTTTCACGCGATATAGAACTTTTTCAGTAGATGTGATTGATATAATTACAATTCAGATTACAGATATATAAGTCTATTCGATTTACAAAACGAAAAAAAATACAAGACTTGCAATCAATAATTATTTGATTTACGAAATTACACAACTTAAATGTAAAAATTATGTTTGAGAACTTATATATTGTAGTTGTCGGTAACATTTTACTAGAACGTGGGAAGAACGAGAAACGTTTAATGCGTGTCAATTGATGTGTTTTATATTATACATTGTTGTGTAATACAGTGATCATTGTTGTAGCATATTATTGTATAATAAATTTATTATTATTTGGAGAATACAACAACGATCAGTTTACTACGTAATAAAATGCTACACAATAGCAAAAATTTGTATTAGACTGCCTAAACGATTTAGGCGGATCATAGTTCATTTCCACCGATCGAAACTCATCCTAAACCCAAATTCATATTCCTCCTGGATTTTAAACCAAAACCCGCCTAAATTATTTAGGTGGTCTAACCGAAGACTTCCTTCTACACCATATATTATAATGACGAGTCCTTTAACATAATAGTTATTATTTGAGAACTATGTTATTTTATAGTATATAGTATAAATATATTATGTGTAATCAATGAGAGTATTGTTGAAGTTCGTTTTTTATCGGAATCGATTTAGGCCCTAGGTTTGACTGTAATCGGACACCGCGACTTTCAGGAAGGTTTATAGTCCCCTGAAACAGAATGACTGATATTTTATTTATAGAAAAGGATGAATTATTGGAGATTTCTGACGATCGATGCCGGAAGAATTGCAGGAAACGAGCTATTTGCTACAGGACGCAAATGAGCTACAGAATAAAAGTGAAGCGTGCAGTGTGTAATGCGTGACTGTAGCTGACTCATCACTTATTTATACATCGTGTACAAAACGAATTTAAATAATATATAACCTAAGGACTAGATCGAAAATAATTATGGGGCAATCTGCAAAGCGCGGGAAATTTGTTGGAGTCACATTTTGGGTGTCATACTAACTCAACAAAGGAATTATTCTGAATCTTTCCTGTACATGCGCAAGCGGTGGCCAGCATCGTGCAGATTTTGTGATAGAGCTCGAGGGTTCTGGGTCGGCGAGCATTAGGGACTAAGGACTCTCGAGGTTTTCGTCCTTACGAGTATCAAGGACTTGGATTGTTCGATAGTCTTCATCCTAGTTGTGTTCGTGGGTCTCGGGCTCTTTCCGGGATTGATAGCCATTGCTCGGGTCTTTTCTCCTTAGCCCGATTCTGGTTGGCGGTATCGGGTGCTTTGAGCGGTCGACGTCCTGGTTCGATGGTCCTGAGATTTTGACCCCCAACAAGTATCTCATCTAATAAAGTTCAATTTCGTGGACGTCAATCCTCCACTATTCCATTACACGTTTATGTATAATACATGCTAGTATTATACCCGTGCGCTGCACGGAGCTTTATTGTACATTTTAGATACAGTTTGCAGTTAGGATAAACAAAAAAATATATATATGATAAAATTGTAACAAAAAAAATAGTTCACAATAATTAAATATCAAAAATATAAAAATATCTGAATTTATTACATGAAAAATTAGGTCACGATTCATCACAAAGTATATTTCCAATTTTTAGCTAATGATTTCCATTTTGTCTTCAAGTACTCATTGAAATATTCAAGCCAATGTCTAGAATGCAACTCTATTCAATTCCGCAGCAAATGGAGGATTTTTTTTTTTTTTTCAGAATATATGAATTGATCGTGTTTTCATAATATAATAACTGCACACACATTTTTAATATTTACTACACCATTGAAATTGCGATAAGAAATGTTGCGGTGGAAAAAAAAAAATTGAAATAGGTATATAAAAGCTTAGAAACTTACCTGGTTTCAAAAGAAACTGAGAAAGTGGAATTTTTTATATTGAAAAATTATTTTATAAGTGGAGTTAAATCCTTTTAGATTTCAAGGCAATGATATTTTAAGAAATTTGAATTAGTGCTTATTTTTATGAAATTTTAAAAGTTATGTTTTACAAATTTTTGCAAAAGAAGAAAAAGTTATAGCTTTTCACGAGAATATTGTTCATTTTATTTTGATATTTTATAATATAGATTACATATTGAATTTTTTATTATGTTTTAATCAATAGTTTTTTAGCTTCGTTTTTTAGAAATTGTGTTATTTCATTGGATCCAAATTAAGCTATATAGTTTCCTTTTTTCAATTGTTGCTAACTATCGACTATCAAAAATTGATTATTTGTAATAGTATTTGTTGTAGGTGGATTTATGGTGTGATATTTCAGAATTCCCTGAAAAGAATGGAATCGAACTGAAGAACGATAAGAGCAGATGATGAAGAAATCGAGATTGCAAGTAAATAACGTTGCTACTATTCACTTGACAGTACCCCTTTACAATGAGTCTAAGGCCACATTTATACTGTATACAGTTAGGACGGAGTGATTGTCTTTTTTCGTGGGTCTGCCACACCTTAGTCGTGGGTAGGCACGATTATATGCAACCATTCTTAACCGTCGCTCCCAGCTTCGGCTTCAGTCATCTTGGCTTAGGTCCTGATGGGCCTCCGAGCTGATGGGCTTCTGACCATTAGGTTGCTGGCGTCTAACGTGGGCCGGTGTTGTGTGGTCGAATTGGGCCTCATCAATTGGGCCGCATCAATTTTACCCCCAACAACCCTTTATTTTGCGGGAAAATAAAGAATGCATTTTCCTGCAAAATAAACATCTTCCCGAAGTGTCAGTTTGTAATTGAAGTATGGGTTTTACCTATTTTTGAGTTGACATTTAGTTCGAGATATGGTTGGTTGACATTCTACGATCGGATTCGTTTATTGTAATTTGGCTGAAGTCACGGGCTTCGATTTTTTGGGGATTTGGGCCGGGGGTTTTGTCCTCGAATGTTTTGATTGTGCCAGAGGTTTTGTCCCCTGGATATTTTGATTGTTCTGGGGGGCTTTGTCCTCGGATATTTTGATTGTGTCGGTGGTTTTGTCCCCGGATGTTTTGATTTCAAAATGTTTCGATTTGTGTTTTAGAACCTGGAGGACCTTGGGGTGTACTTAATCCCCTTTTTTGATTTGGACCTTGAGGAGGCTTTGAGCAGAACTCCTTTTGGCCTCGGAGGATCATTTCAGCTTACGGATCTTGTAAAAGCAAAAAGAAACGCAATTAGTCTATATAGAGTGTATGTATGCAATAAAGTAAATCTCCCTGACTTGTCCTGGGTGATTTTGGCATTCCGAGAGATGTCGCTTCGGGTGCGAATTTGCACGAGCCTTGGGTAAGGTGAACTTCTATTGTCTTCAGCCATAGCCAGGAAGGTCCTAAGTAGTTTTTGGTTGAGTGGATAGTCTAAGCCACAAGTTTTGAATGGTGGACCCGCTTGTCCTGAAGGCATCCTTTGGCCCGAAAGGGTGTTAGGTCTCGGATTATCGACACGTGTTGGGATTCGGTGTACGCGACATTTGGGCTTCCCGTCTTTTCGATCTGGGCTACTTATTCCCTTTAGAATGGCCTAATATCCCCATTCTGGGCTACTTCTTCCCTTCCGACTAAATATTTTTCGGTTAGTTATTAATTTTTCCTAACATTTTCTTTTCTTCCCTGTTCATTCCTCATGGCATCTAGTTCCTCGCACATGATTGGTGTAAGAAGCAAGGTGCGGAATAAAGAAGAAATGAGGGGTTTCTTAGGTTGTGTAGTGGTGAATGATAAGATTCAATTTCGTGTCCCGAAGTCCAGGCAAGACTGTCATACCCCACCAGATGGGTATTAAACTTTTCATTATCTAGTTTTATAGGCGGATGGGTAGGTTTTCCTCTTCATTCTTTGTAAGTGTCCTAGAGTTCAACGGTATCACCCCGGGACAGCTTCTTCCCGCGTCCTGGGGCCACCTTGTAGACACCTTTTTTCTTTATTTGGGCAATGGCCCAAGTGTCACTAGTCTTAGGGAGTGGAACCACTTCTATATGTTAGTTTATAAAGGTGGGGAGACGTATTATTTGAACAAGCATTCGTCGGAACGGACGATCCTGATTAAAGGCCTCCTTTCAGAATTGAAGGGATGGTTTAAGGAATATTTCTTCGTTCAACTTCCGATGCAGGGCCCTTGCCCTCAGACCGTGTATTGGTATGGCGAAGCGTCAGTATTATTTATTCCTTTTCTCCGATGACTCTTCCTTTTGATATAGTCTTACGACGTGTTTCTTGTGCAGAGCATCATTGTAGTGTGTTGTTTGAGAACGAGGTGAAACGGGTGAAGCTTGTGCAAGGGTTGGCTGGGCAGAATTTTGAGTATATCTGATCGGGATGGAGTATCAACGCGGATTACCCTTCTTCCGGGGACAATAATATCCATTATCTCACGTCAGACGAAAAGATCATCACGGAGTTCCTCAATTGGGATATGCTCGGGAGTCAATTTTCGGACTCTGAGAGAATGCACAGCCCCGAGCACAGGATCTCGACCACTTATGTTGGCCTAGACAACGACAAGCCTTCGGCCAAGAAGGCCAAGGTTCATGTGACCCTAGCGGACACTCCTCCATCTACTGGAGGAAGCCAAAGCTTCAGAGCAAGCGGCTAAAGACGACATGTCGTTAGCGAAGTAAGAGATTGACGCGATGAGGGCCTCAGTTCTCAAGCGTCAAATGCAGTTCGTCGAGCTCGTGGCGGTCGAGGAATCGGAGCGGAAGAGGGCTCGCATAGCCGAAACCGAGATTTGCAAGGAAAGAAAGAAATCTGCCGCCTTGAGAAAGATATTGATGCTGCTCGGTCCGGACGTAAGCTTGACAGGGGAGTGATCAGTTTTTTCCAAAGCTTGTCGTAATTGCCAACAATCTCACGACCGAGCTGAAGAAGAATCTCTAGGAGCGACATGCCGATGTGTATTTCTCTTGGGTTCTCGACGCCACTTCCCAAAGCTCGAGGTCTACCGGCTCCAGTGCCTGGATGGTTTTCCCCTTATTTTCTATATGTAGGTGTAACGTATGAGTATTGAAGGTTGTTTCTCTTTTCTTTTGTTTTTGTTGTTTTTGGGACCATACCCCGTGTTCAGACTTTTCTTAGCCCTTCAGGGAATTTATTTCAAAAATTGAATGAAATGCTGACTCTTCGATTCTGTATTATCACTTGTATGCTCCGATTCAAAACTGATGAACACGGATTTTCTCTCATTTTGTGCTCGGATTTGATTGTATTTGAGTCTTAATCGAGCATTTTCTTGTCTTTTCTTGCGAATATTGTTACCTTGTGCGGTCTGAGGTTTTGTGTTGAAATGTGTAGGAAAACGATAGAAAAAAAGGGCTGAATTACGAGGTGTTAATGTCGACAAATGTTAAAGACGACCCATGTTTGCCAATTTTCGGATTTCAGAGGTCAAGCACGGACCGTGCATTGGTCAGCCAAACACGCATGACCTGTGCGCGAGGCGAGAACCAAAAATCAGAAAATAGAGCCTGCGCCCTACACGCACGGACTATGCATTATTTTTCGTGTCGAGCATCGAAAAATAAAGACGATGCACGGACTGTGCGCCGCTTATCCACGGATCGTACGTCTATCCCAGATTTGCAAATTTGGGCTGGGTCTGAGATAATCAAGCCTCGAGTATAAAATCAAAGTTCCTGTACGTTTTGGAGTTGGCAATTTTGGGATTCACACCGAGATTAGAGAGATATATCGGAGTCCAGGCAAAGCACAACAAATTCACATCTCGATTTCTTTAGTTCTTCTTCATCATGAACTCCTTTGTTATTGTTTTAGTTTTCGTTTTTACGATGTCAGGCTAAAACTTTGATGTTTTAGGATTAGAGAGTAGATAGATTTAATTTCTGACATGTGACTTGGATTTTGTCAATTTCATTCAGTTTTGTTTTGTTTGTTCATGTGCTTATTGCTTGATTTATTGCCTGATCACCAATTTGTTATTATTTTATATAATAATCCAACATTTAAGAGACGAGAATTGTTATGCGATTATGAATAAAGAACACAGTAATTTGACATTCGAGAGAAAAAAAAAAGAATTATTGTGAGAACTTGAATTTCTTGATCTTTCTGGAGTTACATGTTAGTGATTGGATAGATATATCGGTCTTAACTTGTAATCTACGGTTTACTTGCTTCGAGAGAAGACTTAAACTTACTTTTGTGATTGCTCTAAATGAACTGAATAATTTGTTTTGCCTGCCTGTCACTATTATAAATTGAACACAAATTGAAATCTGATTATGGAACATGTTTGCTCATTCTGAATTTGAATCTTTTAGTTGCTTAATCATTTTAGTCGTAGTTTAATCTTCCTGTCTAGTATAAATAATAATCTTTCGAATCGATCATCTAAACAATAATAACGAGAATTTCTAGCAATTTGGCTCTAACTTCTTACAGTTATGAGTTGTAACTTGGCTCTAACTTCTAGGTCCTAGAATCCGCTTTTTATAATTAGCGACTTCGATCAAGGTCAGGAGTCAAATGTTGTAGGGTCGACTCGTGCTCAAGTTACTAATCTTTAGTTCGGACCCTTGGTCGAGCAGATGAACTATTTCTCATTTTTCGTGGTGAAGTCTCCTCATGAGTTGGTTCCAATTTTCTCGTATCAAAATCCCTAGTTGGTTCCAATTTTCTCATACCAAAATCCCTAGTTGGTTATGATTTCCTCATGTCAAAATCCCCAGTTGGTTTCGAGTTTTCTTAGGGTCAGGTGAAGGGATGCGCTTCTCCTTCGTTCCGCCAAGTGATAGGTGCATGGTTTGCTCTTATAAGTACCACTCTTGTCGCGTTCTATTTCGTTTAGGAACTTTTGTCTTTACACCAAGCATGCCCTGCATTTTTCAATCAATTCAATAGTGCCTTTTAAACCTCTTTTTTGTGTTTTTTTCTCTTATCTATTTTTGTTTATTTCTCGTGTGGCCCTTCGCAAAATGGAGGTACAAATCAAAATTTGTCTTCGGCAAATCCTTTGGACTCATCTATCGAGTCTTCACGTCCTCAGTTTTTCAATCAATTCCATCCAATGTTTTATCAATTTCTTGGGTTGTCCGGTCTGCGAAGCAGACTACTCAGTGATTCTTACTCGCAGTCAATATTCCCAAGAAGATCTAGTCGGGATTTTTTCTTATTACTTTTGCCAACAATGTTCTTCGTGTTAGATTTTGGTATACGTAAGCTAAATTTGTGTATGTTTTATACAAAATTAACTGTTTCCATGCGTTTCAGATAACAACTAGTCTGTTTATCTCGAATAACTAGGGTTGACCATGTAGCGTGTAGGAGATCACAATAGATTGCATGATCGGTAACCCTAAATGAGATATAAACAGTAATCACAGTTGAGGCAACTTCAGGATGAGTCGTCGGTCTAGGCTGCACTATATTCGAGAAATAGCTTATCCAGGTTCTTTGATATTCTGGTACGTGCGACGTATTGATTGGATCTC
>AYJT01010256.1:0-12861 GCA_001278415.1 Ocimum tenuiflorum | reverse complement strand
GCTCCTTCCTGCTTTGGTGGGTTTGGTTATGAATGCCCTCGGCATCATCAGTTTGGGAAGCATCTGGCCTTAGGGGCAGGTCAGATACAATCTCAGCTACACCAGCGGTGTTGGTATGTCGGCTGAATATCATGTGCAGCGGCAGACGTTCGCTCCGATCAATTGGAGCTTTAAAGTTTTCACCAATCCTGTTAATCATGACTTTGCCCAGGGATAGTACTTCGTGAGAAGATTTCTTGCAGTATTGTTCAATCTCCGTGATCAGCTCAAGTAACTTGTTGTCCACACCTGAGGTAGGTGTGATCAAGACATTGGGGATGGCTCCTTTGCCTTGAGCCTGGATTGAGTTATCGGTTTATAGGGTGTGAGGGAATTTGGACTGATTATCTGCATTGTTGGAGGCCATTTGAAATGTTTCGGGATAGAGAAAAAAGATTTTCGTGAATTTGAGAGTGAAAGTGGAATTTAACTGGGAGAACGAACGACAAAAAGATCGGGATTAGGATTTTTGATTGAAATCGTCGCCTAGAGCCCCACGATGGGCGCCAATTTGTTGAGGTTTGTTTTTTATCGGAATTAGTTTAAAGCTCCAGGTTCGATCTTAATTGGACACCGCGACTTCCAGGAAGGTTTATAGTCCCCTGGAATGGGCTGGTTGATATTTTACTTTCTCGGGGGACTATAAACCTTCCTGGAAGTCTTGGTGTCCAATTAACTTTCCCGCTTAGAGTTCTAATCATTCAAACAATCAAAATCAAACCTCAACAAATTGGTGCCTACCGTGGGGCTCTAGGTGTTGATTCGTTGACCGAAATCACCTCTCCCTTCCAAAATACTAACCCAAACTTATGTTGAAATCATTTGCCATATCTATTAATCCATCTCCCACCAAAAATCAGCCAAATACGCTATCTGCACCCAGTAATTCCACTATCGCACAGGCCCTGGAAAATGTGTCTAGGCCTCCACCTGCTACCTCGGAATCTAGAAAGGGTAGCACAATCCAGGAACTCCTCTCGAAAATACACAAGATGCGGGAGGAGCATACTAGAGAAATTCAGTCTCTTCGGTCTGAGCCCAAAGAACCGAAGAAAGTTCCAAAACAACACCATCGATGAGTGATTGGCTCCCGACGCGAGGTCTATTCCAACATATCGACGGCATGGAGGCTCAATGGTTCCACGATACACAAAGTTAAGATTCAATCGGTCAGCAGTTTAATGACCGTGTCGCGATGAATTCTCATTGAGACCCATTAAATGAAGAAAGGGGCCTCGAACATCAAAAACTCTGAAGGGATAAACAGCTGGCGTGCAAGGAGAATGCCAGCTGGAGATTTGAGGATGGAGGAGAGGACAACCCGGTGCGCATCTTTGTGACGCCATCGCGTCGTAGCCAGAGAGACCTCAAGGGTGACGTACTCATTTGTCGCCTCGAGGAATTGGAAGGAAGGATAGCCAGGGTCCCAGGGCTACCCGCGCCATTCGAGGAGATCGAGTGCTCAAGTTTCACTGACTCACCATTCGCTCTGGAGATCGCCGATGTGAGCCTACCTCCAAGGTTCAACTCGCCATCAATGAAGTCCTATGATGGCACCACTGATTCGACGAGCATATCGCTACATTTAAACTGAAGATGTTGTCCATCGTGGTCCCAGTGGCCCACTCTACAATGTGAGTCATTCTCCAGTCTATTACTTGGAGCATCCGTCTTTGACAAAAAATAATCGAAGCACTCTGTCCCTCCAAAATACAGCTCTCTGTTGTCTATTTAAAACTCACGGATCTCCAAGCAACCTTATTATTATCCCCAAGCCGGCCCGTGGCCCATTGGTCGAGCACTACTATTATCTCCCAAGCAGGCCCTTGGCCCCTCCGTCGAAGAATCTCTATTGAAACTCTTGAGCAGCCCTTGGCCCCTCAATCAAAATTGTGCCAACTAACATTAATATCTCTTGCCTGAAGGCACCTAAAATAACATACTAACTACCAGGCCTCTGGGCTCCACCGCATCGAGATGTCATATTCCCCCGTGAGTTGCCCTTATATGCGATGCATGGGACGCCACAAAACCTCGTCACTCACTTTCAGTACCAACATGTCAAAATACTCAGTAGCTTCTCCGAGTATTCATATTCCGCTTTATGCAATGCGTAGTATGCCACAAGACCTCTGTTGTCTACAACTCGTAACGATACGTAAAGTACTCGGAGCTCCTACACGAGTATCCAAGTTCTGGGATAACCCATTAACTGCTCAATCACAGTCGCCCCCGGCTCCTCTAAAAACCCCATGCACCTTGACGCGCATACTAAAAGTTACCAGCTGTTAAGGGCCAAAATATTCATTCAGTCTCAATCATTGATCACAAGGCTAAGATGGCCGCCTCGAGGGCGTCGCCTTGAACCCCGACCAAATCAGCAAAACTCTCGAAGCCTCTTACAGGCTCGAACAGCCCTCTAGATGAATCTAGCACGAGCACCCCCTCTCGAAGGCACTCTCAGGGTTTGCACTACGAGACTCGAAGCCTCTTTGGACCCGGCCTTGAGATTCCAGGCGCGTGCACCTTACATGCTGGAATGATCCAGAATGATTCTTTTTTATGACTCAGCATAGGGGAGAACACGTGACTCTTACTTCCCAAGCTGTATTTGCAGATTAACCCCTAGGTTATTTGCAAATAAGCCCCTTAGACAGGAATTGTTGAGATTCTCTCAATATAACAGTATAAATAGTGCACTCACATCATGCGCACAAAATTGTGTTCACACACAATCTACTGTATCACTCTGATCACCTTTTCCGACGAGTTCCACATCGAGAAGCTCTCTAATTTTTACCAAATCTCTCTATAAAATACTACCAAGTCTATTCCAGGGGACTATAAAGCTTTCTGAAAGTCTTGCTATCCGATTTACTTTCCTGCTTAGAGTCTCGATCACTCCAACGATCAAAATCGAACCTCAACACCAACCAGACTTCTATATCATTCAATGGATATACAGCTCCCTGAAAGGAGTTCACAACTCCATATACACATCCCAAAACAACAACTCTGCACGTTCGTAGCGTCTCCAGCCTTGAACTGGCCGAACACTCGAATTCATCTCATACCTCGCAACAGGTATAAATTGATTCATCTGTCTCTCGTGAAATATCTTGCTTTTCACCTCCTTAACTTGGGATTAGCCACCTCGGGAGTGGGATTGTTTGCAAAATCTAGATAGGGATTGCGAACCAGCAGCAACGACTAACAATCCAAACCTCGCTTTGAAAGCAGGTAGAACGTCATTTTGAATGCATATTTTGTGCTAATTTTGTCGCTCGTAGGTTTGTCCCCCGGAATCAATCAACTTGATTCACAAATACACGGGGCTATTGTTGAGGGTTAAAATATCCGTTCAATCTCAGTTGTCGATCATGAGGCTAAGACACAGCTTTGAGGACTTCACACGGAACCCCAACTAATCAGAAGAAATTTCGAAGCCTCTAGCATACTCGAAGCAATCCCCATCTCGAAAGCCTCCTCAAGGTTCAAACAACGAGCCTCTAAACCTCTCTGGACCCGGCCTTGAGATTCCAGGCACATGCAGCCCACGTGCTGGAAGGATCCAGAATAATTCTTTTTGCTGACTTAGCATAAGGAAGAACGTGTGACTGTAACTTCTCCCAACTGTATTTGCAGATCGACCCTAGAGTATTTGCAAATAGGCCCCATCGATAGGAATATTCAGATTCTCTCAATGTAACAGTATAAATAGTACACTCACACCATGCACACACAATTCTATTCACCCATATCTACTGTATCACTCTGATCACCTTCTCCGACGAGAAGCTTTGTAATTTCCACACAATTACTCTATAAAATACTAGCAAGTCCATTTCGGGGACTATAAACCTTCTTGGAAGTTTTGGTGTCCGATTTACTTTTTCGCTTAGAGTTTCCATCATTCCAATGATCAAAATCAAACCTCAACACAACCTTGAGAAAGTCTTACTTGATTCTTGAAATGAGCATACAAATTTGGTGTAGAAATTAAAAAAAGGCAATCCTACGGGAGTTTTAATTTCTAGTACTGTGAGGAGTGTTTCGATTTGAAACCTTAAACACTTTGAGAGTGAGTGAAATTTATCATCATATTTTTCGTGGGGATTGACTTGTTAGTTCGATTTCTATTTGATCGTAGTGTTTATTGATATGGTGCTTGTGAGGTGTGTGTTTGATTTTGCTGATTGAGACATTGCAATGTTATCTTCTTTAAATCTAACTGTGTTCTTTGATGGTTTGATCGAGGATGTCAAAGGTTTAAATTTGGGAGATTTGATAAGTATTTTGCATGTTTTTCGTGTGTTTTTGAGTCCTAGTTTGCTAGGTTTTAGATAGAAAATAACCAATATCTAGTTGTTTTGCTTAAGTTGTCGTATTTTAACATTTGTGTGCGTGTAATCGTGTGTTGTTGAGTTATTAGGCAAAAACAAGTGAAAAAAGGCTAAACCAAGAAATTAGGCTGAGGATTGGTCCGATCGGGTCTGGATTGGACTGATCGTGAGGGGTTCGAGCGTCCTTCCGAATGACAGGGATTGGACCGGGACAGAGAGGGTGTATTTTGGAGCAAAACAGGAGATCGGACTGATCCTGGTAGGATCGGACCGATTGTGTTTCATTGATCCTAGAGGATGGGTCCGATCAGGGATTTCAAATGATGAAGGAAATACTGATAGGATCAGAGCTATCTTATTTCGATATCCGATTGGATTGCGAGTTGTCCTAATTTTGTACCAAAATTTAACAGATTGCCCCTGCTCGGCCCAACTCGTACATAGGCCTATAAATACATCTCACGGACGACCTAGACAGAGTTAATACACTTTAGAGAAGAGTCTATCATCAGATAATGCGAAGAGAGTTCGAGACTGAAGATTGGAGATCCGGCACCATAGATTTGGAGTTTTTCTTACCCTGTTCTATGATATGTTGTGTTTCTTGTATTCTGGTGTGTTTGAAACTCACCATGTTTTCCGGCTGAGCTTATTTTCAGGTTTTAGGTGTTGAAACTATGTTGATCCTTTTTTAACTTCAATAAAGCTTTGATTTTTCCGTCTATCATATTGTTTCTTAAATTCCGTCGAGCTTGATTTTATGTGTTAGATTGCTTTATGACTGACCAAGGATAAATTAAGGAATAGGGGAGCATGAATTGAAAATATGATTGTTAATTGCCCGAGATAGGAATTAACTACGTAGGAGTCTGAATCGGTAGGTCTTATCAAGAGTAGACTTGGTTAGATGTCGAGTCAGGATGTAATTGTAATTCTATTTTCACATTATGTCCTGCTCCAGCCAAGACGACTGAGAATAACATAACTGATGCTTCACATATGATGGGATTAAATTAGGTTAAATTGGCTTTGTTGAATCAATTGGATCATTGTAGGAGTGGATTACCTGAAATCTAATGTTTGAGTTCTGAAGTTTTAAACTGTTATTAAGTGATTAATTTCCATTTAGTTTCTGTGTTAGATAATTTATGTTAATTAAAGTAAATTGAATCTAAAAACTTATCTAAGTCAGTAGTTTGATTTCTAAGCTATACTGTAGCCTAATTGAACTTCATAAGTAATCAATGGATTCAATAATTAAAATTTGGTCCTACACTTTACTGCTATCAGTTAGCTAGGTACCTCTTTAATTATTTGAAGGAGGATCCGCAGGCAACCGTCCACTCAAACTTACCTGCTTTCTTTCGAGCCTCGAAGAAGGGCTGAGTTTTCTCCAAGTATTTCAAGACAAACCGGCTGAGACCTACCAATCTTCCTGTCATTCTCTGTATTTTCTTGGCGTTGGTGGGAGCTCAAAGGCTCTTGATGGCCTTGATTTAATTTGGGTCGACCTTGATCTACCTTAAGAATTTTCTCGACGTAACCCAAGAACTCAACTTTATGTTGTACTTGTTTACGATCCCAAAGGCTTCTCGAAGATGAGTGAGATGGTCTTGCAGTTCAAGGGATTTTACCAACATGTCATCGATATAGATCTCTATGGTTTTTCTGATTTGTTCCACAAACATCCTATTCACGAGCCGTTGATACATCAAACCTGCATTTTTCAACCCAAACGGCATAACACGATAACAATAGATTTCTCTATTAGTCATGAACATTTCTTTTTTCTTGATCCTCCTCGTCCATCATGATTTGATTATAGCCTGAAAAGGCATCCATGAAGGACATCATCCTATGGCCGACAGTCGGATCAACTATGCGATCTATGTGAGGCAGGGAAAAAGGATCTTTTGGGTACACTTTATTGAGATATGTGTAATCGAAATATACTTGATTCTTTTTTGTTCTTATTTTTTACCACGACGACATTAGAAAGCCAGTCTAGGTATTTTACTTCCCGAATAGCTCGGATTCTAAGGATTCTGGCAATGTTATTGTCCACGGCTGTATTTTTCTCGGGCACGAATCGGATGGGGAAAGCAGGAATTACTTTGATTGGGTGTGACTCGAAGTTAGGTTTGAGCTTCCTTGAAGCTATTGCCAAAGCTAAGACGAGCTTCTCCAAGACTGTATACCTCATTTATGCTCTTACCCAAAACTTGCTCACATAGTATATAAGATGTTGACAACTTTGCTCCTTACGAGCTAACACTCATCTTACTGCGAACTCCGAAACAACCAGGTACAATAGCAGTCGATCCTCGGGACTGGGTTTTGACATCAATGGTCAACTGGATAAGTATCTTTTTAGCACTTCGATGGACACGTTGCATGTGGGGGTCCATTCAAACTTTCTTGCTTTCTTGAGTGCTTCGAAAAATGACTGTATCTTCTCCGTGTACCTCAAAACGTATCGGCTAAGGGTCGTTCAATCATCATTCGAATCTCCTTCACATTACTTGGAGGGCGGAGAGCTCTGATTGCTCTGATCTAGTTCGGATCTATTTTGATTCCTCTTCGAATAACCAAATAGCCAAGAAATATCCCAGAAGTGACTTCAAAAATGCACTTCGCTGGGTTCAGCTTCATATTGTATCTATTCAGTATGGCGAAGGTCTCATTGAGGTGAGTGAATGATCTCACGCATTCAGGGACTTTACGAGCATGTCGTTACACTTTCATTATTTTTTTCTATTTGAGCCTTAAAATTCTATTCATGAGCTGCTAGTAAGCCGAGCTAACATTCTTTAGCCTGGATGACATCACTCTGTAGTAGCATATCCCTTGATTCATCGAAATATTATTTTCTCTTGATCAGATTCATCCATCATTATTTGATTATAACCAAAAAATGGGTTCATGAATGTCATCATTTCATGAGCAGCGGTGGCATCAGCAAGTCTATCTATATGGGAAAGGGGACAGGATCCTTCAGACACACTTTGCTCAAATCCGTATAGTCTACACACATGGTTCTTTCCATTTTTCTTTTTGACCAACACAATATTCGAAAACCAATCAGTGTATCTTACCTCGTAGATCACTTCAATTTTTAACAGCCTTTGCACGTCTTCGCTAATGGCAGCATTTTGCTCATGAGTGAACCTCCTCCGTTTCTGCTTCACTTGTTTGAAGGAGGAATGCATGTTTAACTTGTGGGTCATGATGTCGGGGTCGATTCCAATCATATCCTCGCGGGACCATGCAAATGCTCGACGCTCTAAATGAGGAATTTCACTAATTCTTCTCTTTGCTGGGCTCCTAAATTTGCTCCATTGAATGTCTTTCACATTAGATCGTCTGAATTGATGATGATTTCCACGACTTCTTCCTCTCTGGTTGTATCAGAAGGATTTGACACACTGCTAAGAGCCCTGCTCGGGGATCTTTCAGATCTAGGTCCATCGGAGCATTCGTGCCGAATTGGCTCAAATCTAGTTTGCCAGTTGTCGGATCCATAGTTTCAACAAACTGATAAAGACAAATTGAATGAATATACAAAACAAAGAGATTGTTTAGAAAATGAATTCCACTCTATCTTAGCTTAGAGCCCTACGGTGGGTGCCAAATTGTTGAGGGCATTTTTTTATACAAGGATCAAACGAGCTCTAAGTGTTGAATCGAGGTGGAAAACACACGACATCCCGGAAGGTTTATCGTCCCGCAGAACGAACGGGCTAATATTTTCTAGAATTGCTTGGAAAATACAACGATTACAAAGATTTTCTAGTGGATGAAAACTTAGCTAAGTACGGAAACACAATAGAGCAGTGAGGAAAATAGCTAAGTGGTGTGTGGAATGCGTGATCATTTCGTACAATCACCAATATTTATACAGATGTTAAGCTCTAAAATCTTAATTATTCCTAATCTAAGGACTTGGCGTGTAAATCCACGGGGGCAATCTACAGTTCCTTGGTGAGAAGTTACGTTCATGCGAATTGCACCATGCTGAGTCAGCCCTAGATCTTTCTTGTACGTACCAATCGTGTGGTAGCTTTTCGATCCACTTCAGATGGTGCATCGGTTTGAACCACTTTCTGGGGGGCCCTTCGAGATGGCAGGTCAATTGAGGTGCTTTGATGGTGTTTCGAATGGCTCATTGTTTCGAACGGCTTCGAACAAGGTGCCAAGGAGGCTCCTCGAACCGGTCCCTCGAGGATCCATTTTTCGGAGGCTCCTCGCTCTTCGAAATTTCGGGCCAAAGGTGCTTACTTTTCGATACGGGCTTCGAGGCTCTCCCGGAGGGTCAAGCAGCATGCTGTTTGGGATAAAGGTCTTGGTTTACGGTTATTTTAATGAAGTAGATTTTGATCCACGACACTTTTCCCTAATTTTCTTCTGAGGTTTCAAGTGGAGATGAATCGAAGTTGGCGAGATTCGCTCCATTTTCACCAAAGTAGATTATGGATGGAAATCGTAGGTCTTTGTTGGGCAACAAATGAAAATTATATCGCTTGAAAAATTTATCAGACATAATTTTATTATATTTTCTTATTTCTTTTTCTAATGTCTAGAGCGTAAATCTAGTTAGTCGGGTTATCCACGACATTCCTAATGAAGCTGGGGTTCTATATTTTCGAATTTCATTTAGCTCCAAAATTTGAAATCAAAAGAAATTTAGGTGGGAGATTTGAAAATGCCACTCATGATTAATTTGGATGTATTCAAAATATTCAAAATGTGTGAAAACGCTGGGTCAAGAGTGTCGCATTCGTGCCATGTTAAATACGACGAAATTAAAGGAAGATAGGCCCCCACAGAAAGGGGCTCGCAATTAATTTCCTAGTTTTTGGACCAAGAATTAATTATTAATTAATGACTATAATCGCATGAGTTTTTTTTTTATCCTTTCCACTTGGAATGCAGATATATTAGGATTGTAATAACCATTTTTTAGAACTACGATTTTGATGTTGTTAGGTGCGAAAGTCTGAGTAGGTAGCGCAAGTAGTATATAATAATATTGCAAGATTTTATTAAGCGCTAAACACGTTTGACCTTGAATAGTTCAAAACACAAATGCATTCTTATCCTCTTTTTTTTTTTTGTTACTATGTTTTGATTTTCCTTGAATTTCAATCCTTTGTTTTAGAAATTGAGTTCAAATGCTTTTTTAATTATTATAGTCATAGAGCATTATATACGTCTGATCTAACTACTTGACGTTCAAATCACATTTATTTGAAGTATATATTCCAATCCCTTAATAATGTGGGAAATACGATCTCAAAAAAAATCATGTGAGAAATAAAGGAAGCACATCTTAAATTTCAAGTTTTTAGGTTGGCCAATGAAAACTGACTCCCTGCGTTTAGGTTTAATCTCCTAATGATTTAAATAAGTCTGCGTGAATAGGAGACGATGCTTTAATTTTATTTTTTAAACTATAAATAATGACCATCTTTTCGTTTTATCTATACATAATTTCTATCGATTCAACAAAAATTGAATTTACCAGACTGGATGATCTACAATACACTTAAAGTTGTCAGAGTCAATATGAATCATTGTCGTCTCAATTTCTCCTTTCTTTACAGAAATAATATTTAATTAGTTCTCACCATCTATTTAATTGAACTTCTTAACATTACAATTAAAAATGAAATTGTGCAACACAGAAAAATCCAGTATTATTAAAATTTTCACGGTGATCCTTGGATTTTTTTTTCTTTTTTTTTTTTTCAGTACGAACATTGCTGCATACACAAGATATGATTTAAATATATTATCTTACTTAAGTATAGATCAATCTTTATTACTAAACTACATGTTTGGTGTTGGTGAACCTTGAATTTAAATGTCTTGTTAATAATTATGGAGAAACCGCAATCTACTAAATTTTCAATTCTCCCGCCATCTGTCTTTTGAAGTTTAAAATCCAAGCACGTGTAAGATTTTAATTTCCTGTTTTATTTTAAATTTTCAAGTCAAATCAATATTTCCACATCAATAAAGCCAATGGACATCTAATATTTTCCCTTCAGTAATCACACCTTAATTCACATGAATTTTGAGTAAAACATAATTTCAAGATATTCAATCACATGCCCAATTTATTCATCGATTTAATCGATAAGATAAAGACAGTTATCACACACATTGCGTACCCGATTTTTTTGTTATCTTATTTGTTTTTCTTATGGGGCATGCTCCTGGCTGACACTTCACATTAATGCATAAGATTATCTAATAAGAGAAGTTTAGGTTTAGTTTTCACTCCCCTCCCTCCATTATTGCAATGGATGAATTTGGATAATGTTTCATATAAATCATACTATAGAAATATATCTGCTAAGCAAAGTATATATGACAAACCCAATTCATATAAGTGTTAGCGAGAAATTTTATGATAAGTATTTTGGTAGAATCAAACTTTCTTACCCGGATTTCAAATTTTAAACATAGATACACCATTTTCTAGTTATTATTTAGTGCCATTTATTCAAGGAGGTTGCATATATTTTCACTATCGAAGTCTGATTAAAATAGTCCAAATGTCCAATCAACACATAATGACCAAATTCTTATTAAAAAAAAAAACTCTTATCATTTGAAAATTGAAAGATGAAACCACCGAATAAAATGGAATGATCTGAGATTATCAGTTAAATCAACGGTCCAAATTGAGCCAGTACTCCCTATATTACATATCGTGCATTCTGCTAAAAACACAAACAGATATTTCAAATTCAGGTATGTCGCAGTGGACCACAACTGTCCGGTGGCTCGATTCTGGCTTCCCTATCCCGGCGTCTTTCTTCCGGTGGCCGCGAGTCTTCGCCTCCTACTTGACACCGCTCAGTCTGCGCCTTCCGGACGTAGACGACGTCGTCTGGTCCGTCGTCTCCGCCGTGGAGTCCGTGGCTCTCGTCTCCTTCCTCTGCTTCTTCTTCGTCTTCTGCGGCTGCACCATATGACCGACCCACTTCAATTATGTTTAGAACTTTTTCAACTCTGTTCCTGTTTTCGGGTTTCTTAGACGGCGGAAATTTTACCATCTGTTGCGGATTTGAATTCGCCGGAGTGGAAGCCAATGACGTCTTGCCGCTTTCATAATCGAGATGCTGAGGGTAGTTTTGTCATTTATTGAGTCATTAGATTTTTTTTAAATTTATTTATTTAGTTTCTTTTTAGAACTCAATTCTTTTTATTTTGGTTGCTTGTTCTTTTATTTTGGTGTATTGTTTAGTTAAATGATACTTTTTTTGTTACATAAGATTTATGTTAGAACGGGATAATAGATTTGGTTGCGACTTCGAAGCTAGTTTAGTAGCATTTAGTTAATTTGCTACATTGTTAAGTAAACTTTGGCTCTTCCCATGTTATTTCTTCCAACTTTGAGGTTGTGTTTTTACTTATATGCATGCTAAATTACGAGGATACCTTATAATCTAAAATTTTAAATTATATATCTTTGGTATATTGTGCGAGGATTTAACTGAAATAGTCATAATTATGTAACTGAATAAGAAATATTTACAGATGACTGGATCTTGTTTATTTCTTATGCTTTTTATACTTAGTGCATGGGAGGGAGAATCTCTTATTAACAAATCTCTACGCATAATTAAGAGTGATAAATTAAGATAAGGTTTTTTTTTTATTATTATAAACACGATTGATTTTCATTGATTTGTATCTAGAATTAATAGGGAGTAACACAGTGTATGATAAGGAATTCGAAGTGGTTCAACATTGAGTGTCTCCTACAAATTACCAATTTCATCTTTTAGGAATTTAAGCGATTAGAAATTATTTGCTTTAGAAACTTACAAAATAGGACATAAACATGGAAGCCCTTAAAAATACGTTCGGACTGTGTTTGATATATTTTTTTTAAAAAAAGTGAAGTAATCCAAAAAGTGTAATTTAATCAATTGTTTACAATTTTTTAATTAAGTAGAGAGAAAAAGTGAATAAATTTTCAAGGAAATACTATTCTTTAAAATTAATAAATTATTTTATGAAATAACTTACCAAAAAATGAATAATACTTTTAATTAGCACATAAATGGAATTATGATATAAAGAACTGATACAAAAACAATAATAATAAATTGAATAAAAAATCATAGTTTATTAATTAATAATCAAATAAATAAAACAAACAAATAAATAAATATAAAACAAAACCAAAATTATCATTGAAATAATAAATCAATAATTAAATAGATAAAATAAAACTAGAAAAAAATACTAACGAAAAAATAAAACATAACAGAAAAAAACAAAAAATAATTAGAAATGATCATCACTCTAGCGTCTCTTTTCTCGAGCCCTTCCTTCTACCCAATCCCTAGTGATGGCCAAAGTAAACCGGATCCGTCCGAACCGGCCCGACGGTTCAGGTTAAAAACTGTAACCGGCAGCACATAGTTCAAACCGAAATTGTGGGAGGAAAATGATGGGCCGG
>AYJT01010250.1:0-14623 GCA_001278415.1 Ocimum tenuiflorum | reverse complement strand
ATATAAAACTGCATAACATATATACAATAAACTACATAACATTATATATACATATATATATATAGATATATTCTGAAATACTTTAGGGATTTCCAAACCATGGAATAGTTTTCGACTATTCAGATAACCATAAAATCGTTGTGGATAACACTGCAACAAGGAAAAACTAAAATAAAACTATACTATGAATTTCTACTTTCGGCATAATATGATGTATATAAACAACATAATAGTATTAACAAATACTGCATAACGAACTGTAGAGTAACTGTATAATATGATATAGGTCGTGGATCGTGAAGCCAAGAGAATAGGAAATATATCGATAAAAATGGAAAAAAATGGAACATGATTAGCGAGAAAAATGAAAAAAAAAATCATGGAGATATATGTGGAGTTCGATTATTAAGGAATAAATCTCATCATTAATTATAATTTTGATCACTTCCGATATTACCCTAGCACAATTTGAACGCGCCATATTTACTTATATGCACATCCGTTAGATCTAATAAAATTAATGGTCAGGATTTAAAATCATTTATCACACCAAATTATGTTATCATTTGATCACAACTATATATATATATATATATAGGGAGAAGATCCTGTGAGAATGACCTTAAAATGATAAATAAGAATACATGTTTTTGTTCAATATTTACTGCTTTTTCATAACATATTTTGTGCTTAAAAATCACTATAATTTTTGAAACACAAGTTAAAAAATAAAAAGCACAAACATCAAAATAAAAAGATCTCAACCGTTGATTTTTCAAATCCTAAGGCGCATATTCATTCTTATTTCTCAGCTTTGATTTTATTCACACCGGATCTCTTCTCTATATATGAATCAGTTGGAGACTTTGGCGGGAAAACGACTGTCATTGAAGAACCACATGCCAAAAATATGACAAGATCTAGTGAACCAAGAAACATGATATTTTCTGCTGGAGCAGGCCTCGATCTGTCCAAGCATCACGTAGTGGTTGTGAGGGAGGATTCAACAATGTCTGATACTTTTGTGGCGGAGACTTCACATAGCGGGGAGGGGGGCAACATGCTAGATTTGGATGATGACCTTGACATGTTACTGCTACCAGCTCCGGAGGAAGAACCTCCAGATAGAGTAAGTGATCCGATGGAGCATGATGATAGTCGGGCATTGAATGACGGACTCCAGGACGTGTGTGTTAAACCCACATTTTGATCCTAGGGTTCTTTTCTAGCTACGTTTTCTTTATGGATTTACTATGATAGAATGTACAAGATGCCGGATCACAACGATTCCGACGAGCCTTTCAGCTTATCATCAACCAATATAAGAGGTGCGTTGCGGAGAACCTGAATCGGTTTGTCAGCAACCATCACTGGCTTACGCAATGGCCGAATGCTTAGGTCCTTCATCTTCCTCGTATCCATTCTGATCACTGGGAAGAAAAACAGATGGCACAGCGAGGGACTAAACCTTTTCGCTTTTTTGCCTCATGGCTGACTCATGAGGGTTTTGGTGATGTAGTGGCAAATTCATGGAGAGAAGGGCAAGATTTTATGTAGATGGCGAAGGATTTTGTTCTTAAAGCGAAATAGTGGAACCAAAATGTTTTTGGTAACATCTTTCAAAGGAAGAGACGGCTTACGGTTAGAATTGGTGGTATTCAGAAGGCAAAGTAGAACTATTTTTCACGGTTCCTCAAGGATCTTGAAGCTCGTCTCCTTCAAGAATTGGAGAAGGTTCTTCTTGAGGAAGAAGTGCTTATGATGCAGAAAGTCCCAAAGGGAGTGGAATCTGTTGCGAGATAAAAATACCACTTTCTTCCATAAACAAGTTCGTGTTCAAAGGGCCAAAAATAGAATTTTGATTCCCAAGAATGAGACAGGCCATGTTATAGAATTTAAAGGTTATACTGTGGAACTTGGCGCGAACATGCATCATATTCTTCCTAATGGGTTTTCGACCCTCGATGATGAGTTGATTCAATCGCTAAGTGTTGAAATCACTGATGTGGAAATCTTAAACACTTTGAAATCAATGCACTCGCTTAAAGCTCTAGGCATGGATGGTCTTCATGCGATCTTTTTCCAGAAGCAATGGAACATTGTGGGAAGATCGATTTGCCAGTTGGTTAGGGATGTGATGAGTAGTGGTGATCTCCCTGAAGGTCTAAATAAGACTTTTTTGGTGCTTATCCCCAAGGATGCTAATACTGAGTCTATTAAGCAATTTCGTCCGATAAGTTTGCTTAACGTGCCATATAAACTTATTACCAATGTTCTGGCGACGAGAATAAGAACCATCTTACCTCATCTTATCGGCCCAGCTCAGGTCAGTTTCATACCGGGAAGACACGTAACGGACAACATCGTGAGCACATAGGAACTCATTCATTCCATGAGACATATGAATGGTCGGAACAAATTCATGGTGATCAAAGTAGATCTTGAAAAAGCGTCTGATTTTTTACGCTGGGATTTAATTAAGGATACTCTACGTGCTGCGGGATTTCCGGATAGTTTTGCCAATATTGTCATCCAATGTTTGTCTACTGCTTCCATGAATCTCTTGCGGAATGGTGTTGCAACGGAGGAGTTGCAGCCCACGAGAGGTATTTGTCAAGGGGACCCAGTTTCTCCCTGCCTATTTGTTTTGGCAATAGAAAGGTTGGCTCATCTTATGAGCCACAAAGTCGTTAATGGTTCATGGCGGCTGATTTCTGTTGGGCGTGGATCCGTCAAGATTTCTTACCTTTTGTTTGTGGATGATCTCTTACTATTTCTTGAAGCGGATATAAGTCAAGTTGCAGTGCTGAAGGACACTTTAAACCAATTTTGTGCAGCTTCTGGGTTGAAAGTTAGTAACACAAAAACTGGTGTTTTCTTCTGAAAGAATGTGGATTCTTTGATGCAGAATGATCTTGCGACTCATCTGGGATTTACGAGTGGAAAATTCGGGTATCTTGGTCCCAATTTTGCATGGAAGAATAAATCGGAACACTTACTCTGATATCTTGAGTAAGGGTGATAAACGCCTTGCTGGTTGGAAATCATCCTCTTTATCCCTGGCAGGACGAGTTACTTTGGCTCAATCAGTTATTAGTTCCATGCAAGTTTACACAATGCAAACTACACTTTTCCTACCAGTATATGTGAAGCATTGGAAAGGAGATGTAGACAATTCATTTGATGTAGTGGGAGGATATTTGCAGAATTAGAGACAAAGGAGGTTTGGGTTTCAAGACGCAACGTCTTATGAAAGAGGCTCTCGTTATGAAACTTGGGTGGGGTTTGTTAGCTAAACCGGATTCTTTATGGGTTCAAGTCATTCATGCCAAGTATGGGGTCAACTCGAATAGCTTAATCAGTGGATTTCATAAAAAACAAGGTTCCATTATTTGGAACGCGATTGCTAAAGTTTGTGGTATGAGGTGGTATTGATATATTATGAAGAGCTGTTAGTTAAAGTTAATCAGAGTTTGTTATGAGAGTTGTTGAATTAGTTAGCTGAGCTGTTAAGAAAGATTCCAATGCACATGTCATGTATTGGTCTTTAAATATCTTTCATTGTATTCATAACAGATTAAGTAAAATGATAAATTCACTTCTTCAGAATATTTGAATTTTAGCAGGTGGTCCCTTGGTAATGGAGCGGGGGCGCGGTTCTGGAAGGATTTGTGGCTTAGCTGCGCATTGAGCCTTCACGACCTCACTTACAACGATGTACCAGAAGAACAGCTCGACTGGACGGTTGCTAGATATGTGTCGAGCGAGGGGGGTTGGCAATGGCATTTATTTGCATTGTACATACTTGCGACGGCTTTGCTGAGAATCAGTGGATTCAGCGACCAGAAAGAGGTGAAGATAAAATTTTCCAGGCTTATTCTGATAATGGCGATCTTACAACAAAATCAGCTTACATGGCGATCTCGGGGGAAAACGAGCAGCATCATGGTAGACTGTGGAGAAGTATTTGGAAGTGGAATAAAATAATTCTTATGGTTAATGGCGAAAGGGAAGCTTCTGACTAATTGCCGCCGACATATATCTTCAACAGACAATTGTAACCTATGCTCGGGGGTTACTAAATCTCACTTGCACGTCTTTAGGGACTGTCGGGGGCTGAAATCTTATGGATGAAGGTGCTACGAACAACTTCTTTGCGATGGGATATTCGGAGTGGTTTTATTCCAACACCACAAATTCTCTTAATATCGAAAATTTGGAAGTAGAGAAATAAATTTATCTTCAATGAGGAGAGTCCATCTGTTACAAGTTGTATGATACAGCTTTTTCGCGATATTGAGGGTGTGAAAATTAGAGCAAGCAGGACGGATGGGTTGAGCACATTGGGGAGCCTAGACTAATCAATTGGGAATTACCTGATGCTCAGTGGGTCAAGTTAAATTCTGACGGCAGTTTTAATGGGAGCACAAGAATGGCCAGTGCAGGAGGATTACTCGGGACAGCTGGGGTCGCATGATGAACATTGGTTTTTGCACTATTATGGGGACTGAACTGTGGGGGCTTCACCAAGGCTTGCAACTGGCATGGGATAAAGGATATCGTCATGTTTGTGTCGAAATGGACAATAAAAGTGCCCTTCATCTCATTCAGACCGCTACTGCTACAGGAGGGTTCAATGGTGGTTTAGTCAATGGCATCTAGAAGCCCCTTTCTAGAGATTGGGAGGTGAAGATCCGTCTTGTATATAGAGAGTAAACTTTGCGGGCGATTGTTTAGCGTCTCTTGGAACAAAGATTGCTTGTGGAATTCAAGTGTTATCGGATCCCCCACCTAAGTTGAAGTCGTGGTTAAGCTATGATGTTGTAGGTATAGCTCTTCCGCGAAACGTTAATTCTTAATTAAGCATTTGCCTCCTTTTTTGTACAGAAAAAATAAATAAATAAAACTCTTTTGTTCTTTTCAATTTAAGATACGTAGAAGATTCATCTAAAAGATTTATAGTATCTCAATTAGACTTTATTAATTCTCAATTATGCATTAAAAAATTATAATTAAATTAAATTTAAAATACTTTAATAAACATTAATTTGCAATCAAATAACCTAATTAGAGTTTTACTTCAATTTTCTTCATACATATATCCTGATTGAAAAATTATACATATTGATCAAGTATTTATTTAAATACGATGACGGGTCAAAAGGATGAAGGATAGCATAAAGAACGAAATTGAAATCACAGTTGCTACGTTCCTAGATCACAACCAATTTTTTAAGTCCTAAACTTTTTATTTTCGAGAAAAAATTAGATTCTTAGTAGCATGAAAACCTATAAACATGTTAGGAGTTATGTAAAATATATTGAACAAAAAGCACATAGTCTTAGTAACCTAATTTATTGATATGATCAGTCCAAGTGTTGATGATAGTTAAATGATCTTTCATGTAGATTAAAGAGATCACTGAATTGGTTAGAAAGAAAAGATGAGATTATGAACATAATCCCTATCATGTATTGGTTCACTTATGAAGTCTCAAACTTTATGGAACTTAGAATTAGATCGATGTTTTATTTCGATTCGACTAGCTAAATATTAATTATAAAAAATAAAAACTAATATTTAATTAACTTTTTTTCTAAAAAAAATATTTAATTGACTTTTCAATACAGATCCATATGAGATTGATAATTTTATTTTAGCCACTGTATTATTTGTTGCTTTAAATTGTAATGAAGATAATTCCGTTATTAGTCTTTAATTCAATAACCATAAATGACTAAGTCATTCCCTTGAATTTTTCTCACAAATATGTTGAGGACTTTGTTTTATGTGTTTAATTGATTTTCCTCTCAAAATACATTTTTATTTTATCTTATGAAATATTTCATTAGCCCTAAAGCATATTAATACGAAAACAAATGGTTCTAGTCCTCTATTAGAACCATGTCTTTCATTGTCTATTGTAAATATGGATAAATGATGTGTGTAAATTTATCAATTCAAAAAAAATTAAATTTTGCTTATATTATCAATATGTACATGTCTCTCAGTTAAATATGTATGTGTCCTAGGAATGCGCTATTCACATGGAAACTAAAACTTCATGAAATATATGTTTATTTTACATGTCTATGATGCATGTGTACCAGAAATGGTAGGTATTATTTCCATGTAAATGCGCTATTTACATGGAAACCACGTTCTTCAAATATTATTTTAGTTGAAAATACAGTCATTACCGCAATAGTTAGGTATTATAATATCACCTCTGTCTCGGTTAGGGATGAGAATAGATCAAATTATTTTAAAATTTTCGACATGACTCGCCGACTCAAACTACTTTTACTTTAGCAAAATGATTTAAAAAATTACAAGTTTGTCATTTGCTTTGTCAAAAATATCATATCATCAATATTATAATTTTCCTTTTTTTATTATTTTATTTGCCATTCTTTGTGTATTACATTATATACTCATACTAATAATAAATAAAAACATGTTCAATAAAATTATATTCGTGTCAATTTAGCAGAAGAATGTTATATTTATATCAATTTTATTTTCCTTTAAATTTGCTTCATTCACCTTTATTTTTCAAAAATTGCAATCACCTTTTTGTTCATGTTGTTTTAACTTTAGAAATCAAACTCTCATTTTTTTAGTTTTTTATTTGTGTTACTCTTTTTTATTATTTATAAAATTAAATTACATAATTGACACTATCTTATAAAATAGTTAAACAAATTATATTATTAAATAAAGTCTTTGGACATTATCTAAACACACCCAAAACATCATCATCATCATTAGATATATACTAGATATGTATATGTGTGTAATATATAATAACTAATAATTTTTACATTTGTGTCACTTTTCTCTCAAATCGTAACATCTTTATCAATCTCATATTTTTCCTTGAAAATGAAATAAAATTATTTACCAGTGTATTTTTTTAGGTCAATAAACAATTTATTTTTTCTTTTATCGTATAAGTCAAACTAACTATGTACGAAAGCCTTATTTTTACTAAAAAAAATCGAGTTGGGGGGATTTGGTGGTGAGAGAGTCAAACTCGAGTTTCTCACCTACATAGAGGTAAAGAATGCCGACTAATTTATATACTAGAGGCCCATACTTTTATAAATTTGTATGTGTTTACTCATTTTTTTTCTTAGGTTTATACATGTGGTTAGATGAATAGATAATAACTTATAATATAGTTATACTAATTATTTTAAGAAAAAATATATTTTTGAATAGTCAATATATATACATAGATGATTTGGTTAATTATATTTTAATATTAGCACACAAATATCGAATATTAGGGCGCACCATGTATAAAATTCTGTACGAAAAAGTTAAGCAAGTTCCGTTAGACGTCTCAGAAGATAAAATCATATTTACTTAATAATTGAGGCGTGACTTACGTAAAATCGTTTTTCACTAAATTTTAAGCAAGCTCGTTACGTGTCCTTTTTCCATCCTTAAATCCTTGTTGGACTTATTTAATTGAAATCTTAAAATAAAAAAAAAAATCCTAATCCTAGTCGGACTTGTTTAATTAAGAATCCTATCTATATATACATGTGATGAAGATAGATAGTTCCGCGAGTCCATGCAAGTTTACTTCTTTTACATTCATAACCCTCCCTCACTACACAATCTTCTGCAATTCCTCACACCGCCGCGCTTCTCCGTTCTACTGTTTATCCGCCCACAACTCTCAGATCTGTTCGCCGGAAATTTCTATTCCGCTGTGAGTTTTTTTTGGCAGCGAATCTTCTTACTTTTTAGCTGTTATTTCAGTCGTTGATTTGAAATTTATACCTAAAATGTTCGGGCGATATCGAATTCTGGCGCGTGGTGGCATCTGTTGGAATGATTGGTCGTCGTTGTTTAGTCATGAATGGAAATAATGGAACGGAGGCGTCCTAGTGTACCCATTTTGAGTGGCGGTGGGGACTTTTTCAATGAATGCCGTGTCTGATGTTAATTGCTGGTCAGTTTGGGAGCTTTTGTTAGGTTGCTTTTCGTGCATTAACTGATTTGTTTGTTGGAAAAAATTGCAAAGGTGAAATACTAAATGAATTTGGCCAACTTCTTTAATTAGTGTGTGTGAGTTGATAATGATACGGTACAAACTACAAATCCCGTGTTTGATATTTATGCCTATCTTGTATGATGAACATGCTGGATAGGAGAAGTTTTGCTGATAATGACTCTCCTGAACAGGGTAGATGGATTTATTTTCTTCCTTTTATTAGTTGGGTCATTGTCATAATCTTTTTCCTTTTCCGTTTTATGATTTTTTAGTTAGTTTGAAGTTTGAACATTAGGTTGCCCTTTTGTTTACCTTTGGTTTTATAAAATCTTGTTGGAAACAAGTTTTTCATGAACTTAGATTGGAAAATAAAAATTCCCATACTAGGATGTCCATGATAACGGTTCTTTCCATTGTAATAAATTATATCAAATTCCAGAAAAGGTTAAGTCCTTCAGAGCTATTTAAAGTGAAGTAACTGATTTTCAAGTATACAGACGAGTTCTAGTGTTATATTTGAGTGCAAGTTGCTGAAAATCAATTGACTATACACACTTTCTAATGCTATATTTATGTGATTCTGGAGCCCTGATTTTCTGATATTGTTGTTGTGAAAATTTATTTCTTAACTTTTTAGATGAATACTGTTACTTAGTTACACTAATTGTTATGTAGGGTAGGCTTAGTGCCATGGTTGAGCTCTGAGACCTGAGCTCTATTACTGGGATGACTTTGCTAAATGAGAAATGCAATTTTCATCTGCTCTTCTATTACGAGATCACGCTTGGCAATGGTTTAAGGGGCTTCTTATATTTCCTGGCTCTTGCCTACTGTTTCATTGGATTATCAGCTATTACTGATCGTTTTTTCCGTTCAATGGAGAATGTGGTTAAGCATTCTCGAGCTGTGGAAGAGATGGATCCTATTACTAATACTAAAGTTGTTCGAAACAAAAGGGTTTGGAATTATGCAGTAGCTGACATTGCTCTATTGGCTTTCGGGACTAGTTTTCCACAGATTTCCTTGGCTACAATTGATGCTATAAGAAATATCGGAGAGCTATATGCAGGAGGTTTGCCTTTTTCTTAAATACTATCTCAACTTTCTTTAGTATTTATGGTTAAATTGTTTGTGCCATTGAAACTTGAATCGATCTTCTCGAAATAGATAATTCATTAATATATTTCATCACTTACTCATTTCATGGTACTATTTTGTTTCTTGGCCCTCCATTCTTTTAGCACTTAGTTGGATTTTTAAGATTTTGAGAGATTAATCATATACCATGAAATTTTATCAGAAAGTTTTCAATTTCTACGCCATTAGTTCTAGATTCTTAATTTGACAGACTCATGCGTGGATAAATGTGGCTTTCTAAATATACTGAAACTTTGTATTTGCAATGCAGAACTTGGCTGGATTTTCGCTTTAGTCATTGTTATGTATTTGTCTTTTCCTCTTTCGAAAAACAAGATCTAAGGTTACATTTGTTTACGTTTTTTCCCCCAGAAAACTGAACTTCACATTTTCCAGAAAAGTGATCCTCCAAAACACATTCAAAATTCATCTTTAATTTTTCTCTCTCCTCAACTTAAAAAATGTAAACAAACAACTTCTCATAACCTTTTTTAGGGTACTTCACTTCTTAAAAAAAGTTTCAATGGAGCCTAAGCAAAATTGTGTTGTTCAGAAAATATGAAGGAAAACTTTAATTTTGTTAAATCATGATCGAGACATCTGGAAGTTTGCTATTGCTAACCAACATGATTTAGATAGAAATATACTGACTTATGAGCATTTTTTCATACTTTTGAATTTTTTTTCTTTTTTGCTCTTTAAATTGTAAAACATAGGAACTGCCTTAGTTCTAATGAAATCTTGAGTTTTCTTGGAATATTAAATGTTGTTTACCAAATTTTGAACAGGTTTGGGTCCAGGAACACTTGTTGGTTCTGCTGCTTTTGATCTATTTCCTATCCATGCCATTTGTGTCATTGTTCCTAAAGCTGGAGAACTAAAAAAGATAGCAGATATTGGAGTTTGGCTTGTAGGACTGTTTTGGTCTTTCTGGGCTTACATTTGGCTGTACATAATACTAAAGGTAATTTTTTTCCCTTAAAATGATTTTACTGCAAGAGATACCTGACTTCTCTAAAATTTTAGAAACTCTCTCGTTAGTGATCATACATCATACTTGTCATTTTGGATCTATGATAGATAAAACAAAAGATCTCCTTAATGCATTTCAAACTTTCTTTTAAAGAATAACTACTTTGCAGGTATGGAGTCCAAATATAATTACTCTTTGGGAAGCTCTGTTCACAGTTTTGCAATATGGTGTACTGCTTATACATGCCTATGCTCAAGATAAGCGTTGGCCATACATGTCTCTACCCATGTAGGTTTTTGGTGATGCTACATAGTATCTTCTCTCTCCTGAAAAACTGTAGGGATTTTATACTATCAGAAATGAGAAAAATCCTAGTTTTCATGCTCTTTCCATCATATTTGTTAATTAGGAGGAGAGATAAGAGGCCAGAAGACTGGGTACCAGCAGAAAGAGATGAGGAATCTCTCAAGTACTCTGAAATACATCAAGGTGATAAAGGTAGAAACATGAATATTGACATATCTCTATCTATTCTTCTGATACGTGCTGGTAATCCTTGTTTATTAGTTTATTGTTCTCTTCTATGTTTTCCTTTAAAATTTTCTTAAACTCTAAGTTACTTCTATTACTTGAACACTTGATCATGAAAAAGGTACTCCAAGCTTTGTCCCGTTTAGCTGCGTGCAATGTTTGTTGAAGACCACATCATTCCTTGTTGCTATGATGTTACTTCTACTGTTATTGGAAATTGATATTAATAATGCTTATGTGAATTAATGAATAGATGTGACCAATCATTTTCCAGATAGTAAAATGTAGCTCATGCATTTAAGACTGTTTTGTCTAAGTTGAAATGACTAGAGATGGTTTCACTAGAGTAGGATGCTAAGGGTCTGTGTCATGGTATTTGAGGATATTATATAGAGACAAGATGGTTGATCTGGGAAATAAACAAACATGTTGTATTGCGATAAAATCAGCACAACAACACTAATACACAGAATAGAATTCTCCATAACCAATGAGGGAAGATATCTACAGAAGTAAGTCATTGCTGTGTTAATATGTTTAGTAATATCTTACAACTATTCTAGGGAGGGTCACAATATCTGAATGTTTTTACATCTGGTTCCATTAATTCTAAACTGCAGGCATTGTATATGAAAACTTTAAAATCTTGTACTGACGTTGCTGAATAAATCATCCTCAGTACAATCTCCCGATGATGAGATTCCCAAGAAAGATGATCTACACTCCATCTGGAAGCAGCAGTTTATTGATGCTGTTACGGTACTCTACTTTTGGATCTTTTGGTGTTTTCATCTTTCTTTTCTTCCTTAATATTATCCCTCTTTTTCTTTTCCCCCTCGAACAGTTAGAGAGCGCAAAATCAAGGAAATTGAACAATCCTTTCGTCCGCCTCACAAAGGCTTTCTTGAAGCTACTCACTGCACCGTGGAGATTGCTGTTTGCATTTGTGCCTCCATATCAGATTGCTGACGGATGGATTGCATTTATTTTCTCTTTAGCTTTTATCTCTGGGATAGCTTACGTTGTGACAAAGCTCGCGGATCTAATAAGCTGTGTTACAGGTCCAGTCTTACTGAAAATCTTCTCTAGTTTTATATTTGCAAGCTACTAACTTTATATCTGATGCCAATATGCAGGCATAAACCCGTACATTATTGCATTAACAGCTTTGGCCGCTGGAACATCATGGCCGGATTTAGTAGCTAGCAAGATTGCAGCAGAACGCCAAATAACAGCAGACTCTGCCATAGCTAATATTACTTGCAGGTATTTTTTTTCTCTCATAAACATAAACATTTAAATTAATTCTTTTACCTGCTACATTCTGGATAATTCTTGCTACTAATTTTCATCAGCAACTCCGTGAACATATATGTGGGCATTGGCGTGCCATGGCTCATCAACACGTTGTACAACTACGTGGTGTATAAGGAGCCACTGCGGATAGAGAATGTAGGGGGGCTTAGCTTCTCGTTGCTCGTGTTCTTTGCAACGTCGGCAGGTTGCATTCTTGTTTTGGTGCTTCGACGTCTTACCTTGGGCGCCGAGCTTGGTGGTCCGAGACATTGGGCATGGATTACCAGCATTTACTTTATGATGTTGTGGCTTGTTTTTGTTACATTATCATCCTTGCGAGTTCTAGGTGCTATTTGAGTAATTTATCTCTTGATAAGTTTATAGGTATAGTTCAAAATTTATACTTTTTTAATAATAGGGAAAAAGAAGAGAAGTAATGTAGGAGGATTGATCTCTAGGTGCTATTTAAGTAATTTATCTCTGGATATTGCTTGGTTAGTCTTGGATTGTAAATGAGTCTAACCGAGCTGACCGCAAACTAGTTGTTCAAATTGGTTTGAATATACTTAATTTAGGAAAAAATAATTATTTTTTTCGATTACTTATTGGGTCGAATATAGAAATACTATTTGCTTGGTTATAAAATAAAATGTACGACATTCGGTTGAGCCACCTGTATGGATAAGAACAAAATCATATGCCAAAACTAGAAGCCTTTTTTTTATTAAATATTAGTTTTTTTATTTAGGTTAATTGCAAAATCAATATAATTTTTGCCAACATTGGAAAATTTAATTGTGAAATTGAAGATTATGAAAATTGCTAGAAAAGTTGGTGTTAATTTTTATAATTAATTTTAATAAAAAACTAATATTTAGTAAGAATGACCTCTAGTTTTTGGCATATGATTTTGTTTTTCATATAGACGGCTAAACACAATTAATGTCCCATATTTCATATATAACCAAACAAATTGTATTTCTAAATTCGACCAAATAGATAATCAGTCAAGTTTAAATATCTTTATTTCCTAAAATTAAGTATAATTTAGAATAGTTGGAATAAGTATTTCCAATTAGCCCAGCTAGAGACATCTACAATCTAATACAAACCTAACCAAGCAATAATTACGGAGATCAATCGTGCTACATTATATCTCTTTTTTTTCCCTGTTGATTACAAAAATTTACATTTTGAACTATGCTGATAAACTTATCAAGATATAAACTACTCAAATAACACATAGAACTTGCAAGGATGATAATCTAACAAATACAAGCCATAAGATCATAAAATAAATGCTAGTAATCCATGCCCAATTCCTCGAACCACCAAGCTCCGCACACAGAGTAAGACGTCGGAGCACCAAAACAAGAATGCAACCTACGGATGTTGCAAAGAACATGAGCAATGAGAAGTTAAGTCCCCCTACAGTCTTTACAATGGCAGACACCGTCGACATATGGGGGTATGTTGGTCCCAGATTCCAGTTGAGTCTTATGATTCAACAGTTTTTGTTTCCTAGTTTGATATTAGATCAATTGTCTCAATCACTTGATCTGATTTCGAGTATTGATGAGGTATCAGTTAATCTCATTATTTATATAAGGCAGCCTGCTCAAATACAAGTATTAGTATTATATAATTGCAGTTAATCATTTAATCCTTTTTAAATCAACCTATTATGATACCAAATGTTGGTATCAACTCAGTTTATTCATTCTAAGATCAAGTGATGGACCTAAAGGATAATTAGAATCATGTATGTGCGAAATTTAAACTTAGGGCTCGGATCGAAAGGAACTCACTCTAGATGGGTCAGTTGAGACTCAACGAAGATTATCAAGTTTCACATTAAATAATTTGAATGCATGCTGGTCAGTTGAGCTGATCAGATTTGATATAAGTTTATTTGAGAATTTATTTAACATTTCAACTTATGTGAATCGGCTAACTTTTGTTAGTTGAGCGGTTATTTTAGTTGGTTTAACTTGCACAAATTGGTTAGTTATATGATAAAGTAAAGAACAGAGAGCAGTAAACTAACTCAGAAATTTTATAGAGGTTTGGAGGCCAATTGCTCCAACATCCTCCCTTCCTTCTACAACCAAAGGGAAATTACTACCACTATTGCTTTTAGTAATTTAATACGGATTACAACAATGATCTTCTCGGTTGCTGGATTCCACGTCAACAACTAAAGACGATATCAAATGAAACTCGATCTTATCCTGATCTACTCACGCTCCACATCCTCGGTAGGGTTGAAGGTTTGCGTTCCCTTCACGAACGAGACATATAGTTTCAGACAAAAATCTAAGCTGGGGTTAACGAAACCTGCTCTGAAGATGATAATCTTTTAGGTGCTGCAAATTTCGGGAGGTTGGTTTGAAGGCTATAAACCTTTAAGCTTAGATATGCAATATGCTTCCAATCTCTCACTTTTCTTCTCATTCCTTCAGATATTTATACTGTAACACCCCGTATAAAATCTACCGGAAATATAGGCAGCAATTGATAATTAACAAGACTAATACAAGAATTATTTTCTAAAGTTCATATCGTTCATTGTATGATTAATAATTATAGATAATATCATAAAGATTCCAGAAGTGGTCCCGGATCCGAAATCGGACGAGTACATCAAAAGTTATCGCAAATGGAAGTTTTCTCGGGA
>AYJT01010222.1:0-15491 GCA_001278415.1 Ocimum tenuiflorum | reverse complement strand
TGTCGAGAGGGCCCTCAAACAGACGGTTGAGCGAGAAGTCAGAGCTCCTAGATTAGGAGATGATTTATGCAGCTAGCTTGCGAATAGCTGGGTCCTGAATGACCATACCTTAGTGCTTTGGGGCTCATCATGAAAAACTATTTTCTTCGTAGCTGGTTTCTTAGTTGCTGACTTGTTTCGCTTTTTCGCAGCCAGAGCAGCTTCCTTGGCTACCAAAGTCACCAAGGACTTTTTCTTGGCTGGGTAGAGGCACCTAACCCACTCTTTACCTTTTCACAGAGGAGGACGTGCACTATCTCTCTAAACATCTCGTCCTCAGCCTTTTTCCTGGCTGGCTTCTCCTTCTCAGCTCTGACCGAGCTAGTCACTTAAGCTTCTTTCTCTACCTCAATTAAAATCATCTGCCCAACATCATGACTGGGTGGAAGGCTGAATCCATGATCAAAAGCTGTTGGCACAGCTGGCTACTTTGGTTTCGGTGCTTTGACATTTTGAGGGGCCTTTTTCGCAGCTGACGGGGGGTTAATGTCATAGGTGCTCAACACGTCCCCTGGTCCGACGGCTGGAAGTAGCTTCTCTATCATGAAGCTGATGGTGAGACCAAATTGCACGTCCTTCTCAAACACGAGCATCTCTTTAATGTTTTTGTTCCTCCTCACCTTCTCCAACATCTTCTTATAGATAAACTCGACCCAGTTGGCATGTAATCCGTCATCAATAGCCATCATTAGCTTGTACTTTTTTTAGGAGAGCTCAGATTTTGTCCCCAAGTCGCACATGATCATCTTATTCACAATGTCCAAGGAGGAGTGCATAAAAGTCCTTGACTGAGCCCTTTGGAGTACGCATTTTAAATTTCATTTCGGCCTTCTTGGTGACATCTTTCCAAAGGTTCCATTGCTTCTTCCCTGGTTCATCTACATCGTCCAGATATGTGGATATTTTGTGACCGGTATTGGAGAGGCCAAACATAGAGGAAAGGAATTCTGGGGACACGATGATATTCGTCCCTATTTAGTTATGAAGAAGTCGTCGTTGTCGGAGATGACTGCCCTTTGGTAGAACTCGATGATGAGATCTGGGTAGAAACGCCTAGGGGCCGCGGTAACAAATTTCAAGACAGTTGCCTTCTGCAACTTCCTCTCCAACTTCTCGTATTCCTCTGGATAGTCCTTGTATTGTTTTTTAAGAAGGGGAAGGTTAAGGTCCTTATTGTTTTGGACCTGAAATTGTCTATGGTCTTCCTTCGTAAGTTCGCAGGTCCCGGTCTTAGCTATGTGATCAGAGTCGACAAGGGAATGACAGTGGGGATCTCTTTGGGAGTAGAAACCATTGAGAAAGATTTGAAGTGGAAAGCTTTGAAGATTTGAAAGTGAAGGGTTTTGAAAGCTTTCAGCAATTAGGGTTTAGATATGAAAGAAAGATGAAATAGTGATCAGGGGAGATGATTTTTCTTTTATAGTAAAAGTAGGTGAACGGATGCACGACTGAGATCAATGATAGAGATCCAACGGACAGGATTTCTTCGTCCTATGGAACAGTGCATAGGCGGTTGTCCTCAAATTGGACGTACCAGTTGCCTTCACTCGTGGCAGCTTCCCATTTGATCTCCGAAGCGAGCACATCTCATCTCATTTAAAGTGCATTTATGTCATTCAAAATTCAAAATAAATGACATATACGCGGGAGTAGTCAATACATTCTATGATGGGTTTTCACCTTAAGTATGTAATCAATAGTGACTAAGAGCTGGGATTCATTCTGGTTATCATTAGCTGACTAATATTCTTTGAAATCTTCACACAGCTGAGAGCTGGGACTCAACTATTCACTCCACTAAGTAACAACTAATCAGTTTTCAGGCATCCCACTCAGAGTGATCAATCCAATAACTGACAGTATCTTTGGTCAGTTTTTAGTACTCAGCTGAGAGCTGAGACTTAGCTGTCTGACACCTCATGAAAAACAAACATAACTGAGAGCTTGGACTTAGTTACCCTTCAGTTAGGTTTTTTGATAGCTGGCCACTGAGAGCTGGGACTCAGTTGCCCTTTACTTCGAAAATTCTCCTCAAATTTCTTCTTCAGCTACAGCTGAGAATTGGGATTCATTTGTTTTATACTTAGAATTTTTCTTCCTTAATCTTCTTCTTTAGCTAACATGTCCATTTCTAGTAAACCAAGATGAGTACATAATTCCTTGAATCTGGACTCCTGAAGGGGCTTTGTGAATATGTTTGCAAGCTGGCCCTCAGTCTTTACATAAGAAATTGACACATCCTTCTTCTCCACATGATCTCGGATGAAGTGATGTATGATGTCAATGTGATCTGTCCTCGAGTGATGAACTCAATTCTGTGTAATGACTATTGCGTTGTTGTTGTCGCAGAATATTGGAACGACTTCAGTGGACACTTTGTAATTGCGCAGCTGTTGCTTGATCCAAAGCAATTGAGCACATCAGCTATCTGCAGCTATATATTCAGCTTCAGCTCTGGAGGTGGCAACTGAGTGTTGTTTCTTGCTGAACCAAGAAATCAACTTGTGACCAAGGAACTCACATGTTCCCCTGGCATTCTTCCGATCTATTCTGCATCCTCCAAAGTCTAAATCCAAATAGCCCTTAAGAACTAGGCTATCATTCCCGGGATACCAAATCCCTAGGGTCTCAGTTCCCTTTAAATATCGAACGATCTGCACAGCTACATCCATATGAGACTTCTTCGGGTTGGCTTGAAATCTCGCACATACTCCAACCACATAGCTGATGTCGGGTCGGCTGGCAGTTAAGTATTGAAGTGACATGATGATTCCTTGATAGACTGTGGGGTTGACTCATTCTCCTTCTTCATCAAGTGTCAGCTGGGCACTTGTACTAATGGGAATCCTAAGAGTCTTGGTCATCTCCAGGCAATATTTCTTGATCAGCTCACGTGTGTGTTTTGGTTGATTAATGAAGATCCCTTTCAACATTTGCTTGACTTAGACTCCTAGGAAGTAGGATATCATATCCATCATATTCATCTGGAAGTTGTCTTGCATCAGCTGGGCAAACTTCTCGCACAAAACTGGGTTTCTTGAACCAAAAATGACGTCGTCCACATATATCTGAACTAGAAGCATGTTGCCATAATTTTCCATTAGGAAGAGAGTTTTTTCGATCTTCCCTTTTTGGAATCCATTCATCAAAATAAACTAGGACAGGGTATCATACCAAGCTCGGGGAGCTTACTTTAAGCCGTAGAGAGCTTTCCTGAGACGATACACCTTGTTCCCTTGCTCAAAACTAGGCGGCTATTCTACGTAGACTTCTTGGATCAATTGAGCATTGAGGAAAACACTCTTCACGTCCATTTGAGAGATGATGAAGTTATGATGAGCTGCATAGTCTAGGAATAACGTAATAGCTTCAAATCTTGCAACTGGGGCAAACATCTCATCGAAGTCAATCCCTTTGCATTAAAGGCTCTATCTGGGATAGGAACCATGAGAAGAAAGTTTCCACAGATTTGGTACGGACTAGATCAACTGCATCATCCAAAATGTATTCGGTTGAATGATCTCTCAACCATAGAGGGGGCTGAATAACTTCCACTAGGATCGGTTGATCTGCAGTTGGGTTGCTAGGTGCAGCTGCGACTGGGATATCCACCAGGTTATCTAAGATTAGGTCCTTCATCATAGTTCTTCCTTCAAGAAATGGGGTTCCAGTGGTTCCCTCCGTCACAGTTCTTTCTCCAAAAACTGGGGTTCCAGTTGTTATCTTCGTCTAAGTTCCTTCTCTAGGAACTGGATTCCAGTGGTTTTCACTTCAACTGTTGTACCAGATATGTCTTCAGCTGGTACAAGAATTGGATGAGAAGAATCTCATTTTAGCGACCAGGGAAAAAGGCTGCCGACTTGTACAAAATCCAAAGAGGAAAGATCCCCATCATATCAGCTCTACAAGTCGAGAAGTTGGTGAAGAGGAAGGTAGTTGAGCCTATCTAGTATACCTTAATGGAGGCGGAGCAGAAGAGAAGCATCTAGAGGATGTACCAATTGTTTACGAGCTGATATATTCCCGTAAGAGTTACCCGAATTTCTGCCAAATCGTCAGTTAGAGTTCATGATCAATTTAGAGCCTGGAGCAATGCCGATTTCCAAAGCATACTATAAAATGGTGCCGAAAGAACTGCAAGAGTTGAAGGCACAGTTGCAACAGTTACTAGAACTGGGATATATCTGGCCGAGTGTATTACTGTGGGGAGAATCAGTGTTATTCGTCAAGAAGAAGGATGGATCCATGAGGATGTGCATCGACTACAGGGAATTGAACAATGTCATGTTGAATAATAAGTATTTGTTGCCTAGGATTGATGACCTATTCGATCAGCTCAAAGGAGCAAGTGTTTTCTCAAAGATCGATCTGAGATCAGGATACCACCAGCTAAAGATCTGAAATGAAGAATATCCTCAAGACCGCCTTCAGAACCAGATATGGTCATTATAAGTTTGTGGTATTACCATTCGGATTGATGAACGCGCCAGCAGTTTTCATGGATCTTATGAACCGAGTGTTTTAGCGCTATTTGGATAGGTTTAGTTGATATTCATCGACAGTCATCTACTCGAAAGGAGAGCAAGAGCATGAGGAGAACCTAAGAATAGTACTTGAGACCTTGAGGACCGAGAGGCTATACACTAAGTTCAGTAAATGCGAATTATGGTTAAGGGAAGTAATGTTCTTAGGCCATAACGTTTCGGCAGATGGTATTAAGGTCGACCTGACTAAGGTACAAGCCGTGAGTGAGTGGAAGACTCCTACCACACCGAATGAAAGTCAGAGTTTCTTGGGTTCGCTGGTTACTATCACCGATTTACCGAAGGATTTTCTAAGATAGTGAAACTGATGACGCGACTCTTACAGAAAGTGATTGAAATTAGAATGGACTACAGAACGTGAAGCAAGCTTCGAAGAATTAAAGAAAAGATTAACAACCGCTCTAGTACTAGCATTCCCAGAAGCCAAGAAAGATTATGAAGTTTACACCGATGCATCAAAGAGTGGATTGGGATGTGTGTTGATGAAGAATGGTAAAGTGATCACCTACGCCTTGAGACAGTTGAGAACTCACAAGCTGAATTATCCTACGCATGATCCCAAACTAGCAGCAATAGTACATGCTTTGAAAATATGGGGACATCACCTATATGGAGTATGATGTTTGATCTTCACAGATCTCAAGAGTCTGAAGTACTTTTTCGAGCAGAAGGACCTGAACATGAGGCAACGCATCTTGCTAGAGCTAGTGAGGGATTATGACCTCATCATCAACTATCATCCAGGCAAGGCAAATACAGTGGAAGACGCTTTCAGCTAAAATGCTGATTCGAGAGTGTACGCACTCTTAACTCGCAAATAAGAGCTTATCTGAGATTTTGAAAAGATAAAGCCGGAAGTTCTGACCCCACCTATTATAGTGATGAGCACGATGGCAGCACTGACAATGGTTCCTAATTTGAGAACACGTATAATTGAGGCGCAACGAAAGGACGAGGAGTTGGATGCACTAAGAGCAAAGGTTCGAATGAACAAGGTAGAGAAGTATCCAGAAGCAGCTGATAATGCACTACTGTATGAAGGAAGAATCTGCATGCCGAATGATGAAGTCCTGAGAGACGAAATCATAAGTGAAGCGCACGAGACACCCTATACTACTCATCATGGTAGCACCAAGATGTATCAAGACATAAATCAAAGTTTTTGGTGGGATGGAATGAAGAAAGACGTAGCATCATTCTTGGAACGATGCCTAGCCTGTCAGTGAGTGAAAGCTTTACATCAGTGACCCCATGGGAAGTTGCAGCCATTTGAGATCCCTGAATGGAAATGAGAACACATTGCTATGGATTTCGTTACAAGCCTACCCAAATCGCAGCGTGGTAGCACCACCATATGCGTAATTGTGGACCGACTCGCCAAGAGCACCCATTTCGTGCCGATCAAATCACTTATGGATCTGACAAGCTAGTTGAGTTATATGTACAAGAAATAGTGCGATTACATGGAATTCCAGTGACAATCACGTCCGATCAAGATGCAAAATTCACTTCTAAGGCTTTGAAAAGTTTATAGCGAGAAATGGGGACACATCTAAATTTTAGTACGACATTTCACTCGCAGACTGATGGCCAGTCAGAATGAACCATCTAGACCTTAGAAGATATGTTGAGCATAGTGGTATTGGACCACACAGTTATCTAGCGACCATTGGAATGACGCCGTATGAAGCACTCTATGGCAAGAAATGCAAATTTCCATTATATTGAGATGAAGTAGGTGAGAGAAGAGTACTTAGACCAGAAGCCGTGGTAGACATGATCGAGACGATCTGACAAACTTGAGCTCGTATCAAAGAGGCCCAAGATAGACAGAATTCCTAAGCCAACACCAGTCGAACTGAATTGAGCTTTGAAATTGGCGACAAAGTGTTCCTAATAGTATCGTCGTCGTAGGGAATCACCTGATTTGGGTCAAACGAAACACTGAAACCTCGATATATTGGATCCTATGAGATCCTCGAAAAGATTGGGGCAGCAGCATATCGCCCAGCCTTGCTATCCAGTATGGGAAACATGCACAATGTGTTCCACATGTCGCAATTAAGAAAATGTAAGTACAATCCGAAACACGTGATCCACCATGGAGAAGTCAATTTAGAACCAGATCTCTAGTATGAGGAAACACCAGAAGCTATACTCGATCAAAAAGTACAAGAACTCAGAACCAAAATCGATCCCACGTGTGAAAGTTCTATGGAAACACCACAGAGTAGAAAAAGCGACATTGGAACTCGAGGACAAAAAGAGAAGCAAATATCTCGAGTTATTCAAGCGAAGCCGTTGCAACATCATTTTCAAAGTATAAATATCACCTGTATTGACAGTTTGAAGTAGAGAGATTAGCGTGTCTTCCTGAGCTTACAAAGAATTCTATTCGTGTCTAGTCTTTCTACTATTTGTAGCTATTCGTGTGATAGTTTGTGTTTCATAGGTTGTCTATATAAAGAATAGATTGTTCAAATGTATGTAGCTTGAGCAAGATATTCTATTTAGTGTTTAGATTGAACTGTGTAAAGAGTGACTTTTCATAGTGAAATAATTTTGTCAGAGGCACTCTCAAATATTTTATATACTTGAGAATAATTTATTTGTGTGTGCTACAAAATTCGCTATGTGTTAGTTAATAGTGTTTAGCTAACATCTACGTTGCATTAGAGGCACAAATTATAACAATTGGCATCAAGAGCCACACACTTGATATACTAAGTAGAAGTTCCTGGTGTGCAATTTTGCTACTATGTCAACAGTTGCTCCAGTAAGGCCAGCTGCCTTGGACAGCAATGGCTTTAGCTACTGAATGTGGAAGTCGCAGATGAAAATTTACATCAAGTCAATTGATGCACGTGCATGGGTTGTTGTGCTAGATGGGTGGACTACTGCAAAGATGCCACAACGTGATCCAAAAAATCCAGCTACGGAAATCATGGTGTTCAAACCCGAAAATTAGTGGACTCAAGAAGAACGACTTTTGTCGAATCTTAATGCTCGTGCTCTAAATGTCGTCTTTGGATCAGTTGATGTTTCCTATCTCAGGTTGATCTCAAACTATGTTGAAACCAAGGCTGCATGGTCAATTCTTCAAGAAAAATGCGAGGGATCAATCAGTGTTAGGAACACAAAGCTAAGGCTACTCACGACAAAGTTCAGGATTCTGAGAATGCAAGAGGATGAAACGATCCTGGGATATTATAAAATGATTTCAGCTCTAATGAATGAAGCACAAGGATTTGGGGAACCATTCAGCAATGCCAGGTTAGTGGATAAAATGTAACGATCTCTACCTGGGAGGTTTAATGTTAAAATTTCTGCAATAGAAGAGGCTCGTGATCTAAACTCCCTACAACTTGGGGAGCTTGTTCGTATACTGACCATATTTGAGATGCATCTTTTAGAACATAAACAGGGATATACAGGAAAGAGAATAGCATTGCATGTTGGTAACACCATACCCAACACTATCACTACCAAGAACTCCAGTTCTCCCAAAACTCCGACTTCAGTTCCAAGAATTGAAGAAGTAGAAACTGATGATGAATTGTTGGAGGAAGAAACTCCAAACTTGGTGCTTCTGACCAAAAGATTCAATTAGCTGATGAAATCCATGAAGAACTTAGGTCCTCAATATAAGAAGAACAATGTTTCTCCAACATCTGCTCCAATAACTTCAGTTTGTTTATCAGGTTCCTTAAAAAGCAATTACGGTAAGAAAGAAAGCAGTGTGTCGTTGTCATAACCAAGGAATTTTGACAATATCAAATGTAGAGGATGTTCTGGTATGGGACACTATGCTAATGAGTGTCCAACGGTGTTGAGAAGGAGAAAACTCAACTTCAACACCACTCTCAGTGACGATTCTGAGTCTGAAAATGATGAATTTGACAACATCAACTTCTTAGCAAAGATTGAAGAGTTCGAAGAATCTGATTTAGACATAATTTTGGAAGAAAAGTCAGAAAATGATACCATGTCCGAAGATGTTACTCTGCCTACTCTTTAAATTCAGACTGTTGAGAATGTTACTAACTGGTGTGAACTCTCTGAACTTGATAGCATTTCAACTAACAATGTCCATGAAGATAGGTCTCAAATGTTCCAAAGTTCAGAAGAAACTCAAAGGGATTTTGAGTGTGTTAGTCACTATTTTAATAGAGTTGACAAACAATGTGAAAACTATCGCGTTGAAGTTATCAGGCTAAATGAAGAAAATGATTCCTTAAGAAGACAGATCACTAGACTCGAAATTCTGCTAACACGAAGAGATAAGGAGATAGATGATGTCAAGGAAAAGGTACGAAAAGCAGACACGGTGTTTGACAAAATTAATCGAGGTAAGTCCACTATTGATGAAGTCTTGTTAACTGGTCAAAATTAATCGAGGTAAGTGTGCTCAACCTTTCCAAATATTTTTGAGTCAAAAGAATGTATTATCAAATTTTCAAAAGAAAGCACATCGATCTCAAAGAAACCAAAACCTAAAGTTTTCATCTATCACTATTGTCAAAAAGTTGGTCATAAAAAACCTTTTTGTAAACTATGAATTTCTGACGAAAAGAATGGAATGTTTGCTGATCGGCATCAAAATGTTTCTCAACATTTTTGGGGAAATAGATGTCTAGTTATCTATACTTCTCTCAAAACAATCATTTCTGGAAACTGGTACTTTTACAGTGGATGTTTTAGGCATACGATAGGTGACAAAACTTGTTTGACTAACTTCACTCCTGTTAGTGGTGGAAGTGTTACTTATGGAGGAGGTGCTACAGGTAAGATTGTTGGAAAAGGAACATTAAATAGTTCCTGGTTTTCCAAAGCTTCATCAAGTGTTATATGTTGAAGGGTTAAGTGATAATCTTATTAGCATAAATCAACCGTGTGATGACGGGCTATATGTGAAGTTTGATAAAGATACATGTGAAGTATTTGATAATTCTAACACCTATGTAATGTTTAGTAGTAGATCTATAGATAATTGTCACCAAACTGGGAATTCTGGAAAGTGCTTGATGACCAAACCAAATGAAACTGAGCTTTGGCATCAAACACGCTAGTGTTAGAAATATCAAAAATTTACTTCGATATGATGTTGTCTGAGGAATACCAAATCTCGTCCTCGATGAAAAAAAGGTTTGTGATGCTAGTTTGAAAGGTAAACAGACAAAAGCTTCTCATCCCATAACTCATTCCATTAATACCTCACATTGTTTTGAATTATTACATATGGATTTAATGGAACCAATTGAAGTTAAGAGTCTTGGTAGAAAAAGATATGTTCTTGTGTGTGCGGTATTTCTCTCGTTTCACTTGGGTCGAGTTCATGCATAAAAAATTGAAAACATTCACACACTTCAAAAAACTTTACAGAATGTTTGGCAAGATGTATCATGCTAATGTTGTCAAGATTAGAACCGATCATGGAAAAGAATTTGAAAATATTGATTTAAAAAATTTTTGTGAAAGAAAAGGTATTTCTCATGAGTTCTCTGATAGTAAAACTCCCCAAAAAAATGGAGTTGCTGAAAGGAAATATCGCACTTTGCAAGAAATGGTTCGTGTGATGTTACATTCAAAAAATTTGCCAAACAAATTATGGGGAGAAGCGGTTAACACTGCATGCTACCTCATAAACAGAGGGTATCTTAGGCCTGGCTCTGAAATGACACCATATGAGATTTTGAAAGGTAAGAAACCTAATTTGAAGCATTTGCGTGTCTTCGGATGTGAATGTTACATCTTAAATGACAAGGATTACTTGACAAAATTGGATTCACGGTGTAACGAAGGAATCTTTCGAGGCTATTCTCAAAATAGCCGAGCATATCGTTGTATAATCTTCACACAAAAACTATTCAAGAATCGATCATTGTTGTTTCTGGTGAGACAGGTTCACTGTAAGATCGACAGAAGATGATGAGAACTCAACCACATTTATGGAAGAAGTACCTAAAAACACCAAAAAGGGAACTGCTGAAACTGAAGTAACATCTGAGTCAGAAAGTGATGAAGAGAATAACCGTGAGATGTTATAAGATTCTACGAGAAGAGACCCATCTCCCAGAATTCGAAAGAATCATCCAGCCTCTCAGATCATAGGAAGTCCAAATCAAGGAGTGCAAACTCGAAGCAAGGAGCCGGTAAATTATCGTGAAATGATTAAATTGGTTTGCATGTCTTCGATTTGCAATGTTCTTCAATTTACATGTTTGTTTTTTGTCTCAAATTGAACTAAAAATGTTACAGAGGCTTTAAAAGGTGAATTTTGGATAATCTCTATGCAAGATGAACTAAATCAGTTTGTGTATAATGATGTATGGGTTCTTGTTCCTAGACCAAAAGATAAGAATGTCATCGGTACAAAATGGATTTTCAAAAACAAAACCTATGAAAACGATAACATTGTCAGAAATAAGTCTAGGTTGGTTGCTCAAGGCTATACTCAAGTTGAAGGAATTGATTTTGATGAAATAGTTGCTCCTGTGGCAAGGCTTGAATCTATTCAACTCTTAATTGTCATTGCTTGTGCACATAATTTCTCTCTTTTTCAGATGGATGTTAAAAGTGCATTGTTAAATGGAGTGTTAGAAGAAGAAGCCTATGGTGAACAACCTAAAGGATTTGAGGATCCACATCATCATGATCATGTTTTCAAACTTTAAAAAGGTTCTTTATGGTTTGAAACAGGCTCTACGAGCATGGTATTCTCGACTTACTGATTTCCTTCTAAAAATTGATTTCTTGAGAGGTAATGTTGATAAAACATTGTTTATCAAACATCAAAAGAAATCTTTTTAATTGCTCAGATATATGTTGATGACATTGTTTTTGGTAGTACAAAATCTGAAATGGTTGATGAGTTTGTGAAGAGTATGTCTGGTACTTTTCAAATGAGTATGGTAGGAGAATTAAACTATTTTTTGGGTTTGCAAATCAAATAATCCAAAAATGGAGTGTTTATTTCTCAAAGCAAGTATACAAAAAATCTGGTAAAAATGTTTGGTTTGGAGTCAGCCAAACACATGAAGACTCCTATATACAGGTGATAAATTGAGCAAAGATAAAGATGCGGTTAATGTTGATCCAACATTATACAAGAGTATGATTGAAAGTCTTCTATATCTCACAATAAGCAAACCAGATATCCTATTTAGTGTAGGAGTGTGTGTCAGATATCAGGCAGATCTTAAAGAATCACATCTCAAGGCAGTCAAGAGAGTAATTGGCAATGTTGCAAGAACATTTGACATGGGGATGTTATACACTAAAGACACTAACACTAACATTATTGGCTTTAGTGATGTTGATGATAGAAAAATTACAAGCGGAGGATGTTTCATGTTAGGAAATAATGTTGTGTCATGGATGATCAAGAAACAAAACTGTGTCTCACTCTCCACTGCTGAATCAGAATATTTTGAAGTAGCTAGTAGTTGCTCACAACTTTTATCGCTCAGACAAATATTAGATGATTATGGTATGAGGTCAGAAACTTTCACTCTTTACTATGACAATGCTAGTGCCATTGAGATTGCCAAAAATCCAGTTCAACACTCTAAAACCAAACATATCGATATCCGACATCATTTTATTAGGGATTTAGTTGAAAAAAGATTGATCTCTTTAAAGTTTATCCCAACTAAAGATCAACTTGTGGATATTTTAACCAAAGCCCTTGACTTTGTCATCTGGAGAATTTCAGAATGAAAAACTGGTAGACATGCCTTTCTTTAGAAAAGATGATCCAGATATTCTACTTAAAAAAAGGGGTCTGTGTTTCTCTGTTAGTGATGTGAGAGACTATCAGTCATCTTTTGTGCTTGAGTTCTTTGTGAATTTGTTTAAGAAAGAATCATTTCTTCTTGGATGCAAAAAATTTGGAAAGTCATATGTAGATGGAAGAATAATTAGGTTTGATCCTGATTTTATCAACTCCTGTTTTAATCTTCCAAGTCCTAGTGTTAGTCAGTTTGGTGGGACTGAAGAAGAAACAATGGTGAAAACAATTACTATAAGAAAAATGGAGTCATGGACAATGAAGTATCCTGCTTCTAGTTTAACGTGTATGTATGCAGTGTTACATAAAATTGTTGTTTCAAATTGGTTTCCTATTAAGAATGTAACAGTGCTGAGATGAGAACAAGCGGAGTTCATCTATCGGGTTGGAGTTGGGATGCCCTTTAACTTTAGGCAAGTCATGTTCTCACAAATCTCCAAAGCGATGCATATGATTGATCGCAACATTCTACCATATCCGAGTTTTATCTATTCGCTCCTTATGAAACAAGGAGTTAAGCCAAATGATGATGTTTACTCTACTGAAGAAAGACTGCTCTCCTTTGAGAAGTTACTTCTTACTCCAGGTGACCAAAAACAAGATCTATCTTATGTTGATCTAGAATACGAAGTATAAGACATTGCTAAAGAGATAGATCGCAGTGCTTCGTCCACTTCTACTCAAACTCAATGAAACTTGGCTGCCAGCACCCAACTGCACATTGTTATCATAAAGATGGAGGCCTACTTGAAGCAATTTGAGTCATTGCTGCCAAAACTCAAGCGAATTAAGAACGCTATCCTTCCTACTCACATTCAGGGGGAGTAGTAACTACAGCAAGCGGCAACACCGGTGGCGGATGTTTTGCTTGAGTTTTACTATGATTCTCTAAAATACTTTGTTAAAAGAATGTTATGAGTTTTTGAGTTGACCAATGTCAAACTCTATTTTTAGTATGGTTGTTTTAGTATGATTGTGTTATGAGTTGGCTAGGTCCAAACTCTGTTTTTCTATGGTATTTTAACATGGTGGTTCATCTATGTTATGGTTTTCTTAAATGTTTTGTTGGTTTGTTTTGGTTGATCCATATTTGGTATGTTTTATTGGTTTGTTATGGTTGATCCATATTTGGCTATGATTGCTGGAATATTTTGCAGGTTCAAATATTCGAATGAAAGTCTTGGCTTTTGGCCGACTTTCAAAAACTTGCTGATATTTTGGAATGTATGCAGGAAGGATAAGCTTAAGAGGGAGATTGTTAGGTTCTAGGATGTTACTAACATTTCAATGTTAAGTAACATTCTGTGCGAACTTGAATCCCGATTTTCTCTCAAAGTTTTTTCCAATTTTCTCTCAAAGTTTATTTAATCTTATCCTTTTGATTTCAACACGTTTTTAATACTGTTTTTAAAGATATTTATTATGTACATAATTAATAGGATATGCATTATCTTAAGATACAATTTAAATGCTTGTAGATAAGAAATATCCTAACTTATTCCTACTTTTGTGGAGGCTGTTAATAAGTGATAATGGTTGTAATTATCACAGGCGACTGGTTTATACACGTTGAAGTTCAAGGAACCGTTGCAACATCATCTTCAAAGTATAAATATCACTTGTCTTGGCAGTTTGAATTAGAGAGATTAGCGTGTCTTCCCGAGCTTACAAAGAATTCTATTTGTGTCTAGTCTTTCTACTCTTTGTAGCTATCGTGCGATAGTTTGTGTTTCATAGATTGTCTAAGTAAAGAATAGATTGTTCAAGTGTATGTCGCTTAAGCAAGATATTCTATTTAGTGTAGATTGAGCTGTGTAAAGAGTGACTTTTCATAGTGAAATCATTTTGCCTTGAGCCACTCTCAAGTATTTTATATACTTGAGAAAAATTTATTTATGTGTGCTCACAAAATCCGCTGCGTGTTAGTTAATAGTGTTTAGCTAACATCTCTGTTCAGTAGCATTATAAGCACAAGTTAGAATACATTTAAAATAGAAAAAGTCAACCATCAATTAAACTTTGAATTGTCATTTTAATTTAATTTGAATGCACAACTATTGTTTAACAATAGAATGAAATTTTTGCCGATTATTTATATATGGCGATTATTTTGTTAATGACTAAAGTAATTTTGGAATGTTAATATGAATCAATCGCATTTGTGGAGTTAATTTATATATTAAATTGAGAAATTGATTATATGTGAATAGAATGAGGAGATAATGAAATATTTTGAATATAGGTTTATAAAATAAAAAAAAAAAAAACATAATTGTGTCAAATCATGTTAAAAAACTCTGAAACTTGATGCAAATGTTTTTATTTTCCAATATAATCGTTAATAATCATTTGACGGAAGCCTCCACCAAACACATTATTTTTTTAATTTGTACAATGAGGTATAAATTTTTTTATCGATTTCTAAATTTGTTAAATATATGGAAATCATCTAATTGCCGTATATCAAGGCAGATTTCAACATATATTAGCAAAAATTTTGTACAGTAGTTACAAAATCAAAGAAACTTTATTCGTGGAAATTTATATGCAATATATACCAGTTTTGCTGAATGATAATTATGTTTACGTATTTGAAAATATTTGATGCTTTGGAAATTTTCTGAAAGATTTTTTTTCATCAAATTAGAAATGGACATATATATAGAATTTTTGCTTTTTCCAGGAGAATATATAGGATTTTGATTTTGAATGACTTTGCTCACATTTTTTATTATTATTTTCAATACAAGAATTGATTTTTTTTCCTGATTTTCGTGCATTACATAGAATTTGATATTAATCAATTATTTAAATATTTTCTCCCAAATGACGAGAAATAATAGTACGAGAGTCGTTATTCAAGAGCTATGAGCTCACTTATAAGCTCGTAATATAAAGTTTCGTGACTTATATCATGAAATTGAGTTATAATATAAGGTGCGAGTTATAGGCTAAACTCCTCCCAAATCCTAACCCATCTCCACCCTTATAACTAGTGATTTTGGGGAGCCACCCTTCATTCTTCTAAAAACTCATGTGTTGAGACCCCAAATTCTCTCAAGAATCAAACCTTTGTTCTCTCACACTTTGCATTTGTAGGAGAAGTAGTAAGATCTTAA